>PVJA010023623.1:0-23158 GCA_004027025.1 Myocastor coypus | reverse complement strand
CGGCCATAAAAATAAATAAATAAATAAATAAATAAATAAACAAACAAACAAACAAACAAAAGTTCTGAAACAAGAAAAAAAAATAAAATTAAAAAATTAAAAGAAAAAGAAAAGAAAAATTCTCCAATAAAGGGCCATGGAATCCCCCACAGTCCACAATAGCTTTTTACCTGTTGCCTGTTTATAGCACTGAGTAGACTCAGCTCTCAACCTGGAGACCAGACGTATGACATGCCGGCTTAGCACGTGGTTCTGGGCATCTAATCCACTCTTCAAACTTCACAACCGTCCCTTCATGCCCATCCTCCCTCTTCTCAGTTCCGGAACTATTTGTCGTTCCTAGAGGGGAAAAGTCGGCTGATTTTGCTCCTCACAGGTTTTGTGGTTGAAGCATTTCCTTCAAAAGTCAATTTGTTTCTTCATCTCACGTTTCATCTTCACATACAGTATGTTAAGATGTCTCTTGGTTTTATTGAAGATAAAATGTATAAATGTATGGCCTTTTTTTTTTTTTTTTCTATTTATTGCTATTTCAGGACAGTCGGGAAACAGAAGGGGAAGAAATGTATTTTCTCTGGAATCTTAGAAGGAGAAATCTTCTTTTGAGTTTTTAAGAAATTTTCTTTCAGAAAATTTTCTTCTTTGTGGTGTTTTAAAATATGATGACTCCTGAGTAAAATATTGGGTCAAATATCAGTCTCTCTCTTTTTTTAAAAAAAATCTTTCCCAACTCTGTATTGTCAGTGATTATGCTTGAGGAAAGTAGATTTTCAATAAAGGATCCTGTGAGGGGGTGACTCAGTATGTCCAATGAAAAGAACCTTTCTGGAGCTGTACTGGCCCTGGAGGTAACTCCCACCATGGGTGATGGTGCTTGGCTCATGGTGCATAGATCTGAGGCCTTCTGGCCTTCTCCAGAGCTGTGCAGTGGACCCTGAAACTCTCAGTGCTCGCCTCACTCTGCCAGCACAGAATGACGAGACACTGTCACTCCTGTGATAGCAAATATTCTTCTGTGTCCCAACTTCCAAAACTCTGGCCATGTCCTTCAAGTGCCCTTGGAGTGTCTATAGATTTCTTCTTTCACTATGAGTCTGAATTTCTTTTTTGTTTTTTTGTTTTTTTTCTTTATTACCATGGGAGGTAGGATGCAGGGTCTGAAGACAGTGTGTAGAATGCACCCGCAATCCTGGCTGTATATCTTTGGGCAATCTGCTTAGCATGTCTTTGATTCAATTTTTCATCTATAAAAGCTGATTAGCTAATAGGGAGACAACGTCATACAATGTATCCGATATCATCCTACTAACCTGTTTCATAACTCAGTGTCCTGTTTGTTATACTTTTTGTCTTTAAAATAAAAAAGAAAATTTTCTTAGTAGGAGTTGTGTTAGATTAAACGATATCTAAGAAAACAGCCTAAAATGTGACTTGTGTTAGTGTGATTCAAATTATCCCACAAAATGTCATTGATCACTATTATTTTATTGGGATATCAGGGCAGCTTCCATTGCTGCTTAGAGGCTTCGTCTTTCCTAAGATTTACGTCCTTCATGAAGTGTCTGGAGAGGTGAATGAGAAAGCGCAAGAGAACCCACAGCATGTGATGGGCCCAGAGAGGTAGAGGTAGGTGCTCAACAGGTGATGCCTGAATGCGTGGAAGAAAATTTTCATACATGAAGAAGCCCCAGGCTGGTGTACTAGATGAGCGCATTCATTCCTGAGTACTTTTTCTTTCCCTGTGATTCAGACAAGTCTAGGAAACTCTGAGCCTCAGTTTTAATATCTGATACCTAGTTCACAATGCTAGAATGGATGTATGTGACAAACTTTATACAAACTATCAAGTCTTTCTAAATAGTAAGCCCTATTCATGAGCTGTTCAGGTGGTCCAAAAGCAAAACAAGAAGGCATGACAGATATTGTCTCTGAGATATGGAGAAGTTTCACCAATTTTTAAAATATCCATTTATTCACTCATCTATCTATCTATCTATCTATCTATCTATCTATCTATCTATCTATCTATCTATCTAATACAAGGTCTTGATACACTGCTCAGACGTGCAGTGATCCTGTTTCAGCCTCTCCAGTGCTGAGATTACAGGCGTGTGCCACCACACCATGTTTTGGTGGCCAGCATGATGGCACGGCATGTACTGGGGATCGAACCCTGGTCCTTGCGCTTGCCAGCCAGGTGCTTAGACTGCTAGGCTATCTCCTTAACTCAGTTTCACCAATTTATAAAATATTATATTTCCCAGATGGTGACGTGACCCTTGAGCCTAAACCCAGCTAATTAGTGCCAGAGACTCCAGGCCAGCTGCTGCTGCCTTCGAGTTGCCTGTGGGAAGAGGTGAGCAGGTGATGGGCTGAGGGCTCCTTGGTGGGTGAGGGATACTTAACACGGGTCAGCGTGGGGGACGCGTCCCTTGCTGTCAAGTCATTTCCTCCTCTGAAATACAGCGAATGCAATTCTGGTGAAGAGGAAATGACAGGGGCGACCAGTCTTTTCTGAATTTCTGCATGGAGAGGCAGGTCACCAGTCTGTGCTTCTGTCCCAAAATATTTCTCATTTTTGGAGGGGCTCTCCAGCATGCACTTTATTTTTGCAATCTCATCTCTCCGAGCAGCTCCCAACGGCTTCCCTCCACGCGCTGCTCCTGTTAACTTCACCGCCTCCTTCTGGGAGCTTGCGTCACCCCTGGCGCCTCCCCCACAGAACTGCGCTGAGGGACACTCATTATTTCTCCTTATGCAAAAGCCCATTTTTGAATTTGTAGCTGCTCTCAGCCTGCTGGGGCGGGGGGATACAGATCTGAATTACAGCATTCCCAACTGTACATCAGGTGGCCTAAAAATATTACCAAATTGGTCGTCACTTTCCTACCCGGGTTTGGTCCTAATGGAAAGGCAACGTCTTCAGAGAATTCTGAGGGACTGCTGCCTCCTGAGGATGGCACCGTCTATAAATAGCAGCGCCATCCAGGTGGCGAGCAGGGGCTGGCGAAGTCCTGCACTTGTCTTATCCTGGGGAAGACTGAGTACTGTGGCAGGACCCTGGGGTCGGCGGCTGGCCTGGTGCTCAGGGCTCCAGCCTCCCCAGCCTCTTCTCAGTGCCAGAGCACCAGGGCTGGCACCAGGGAGGCACAATTGCATAGGAAAAGCAGAGGTGGGGCTCAGGGCCTCCAGGGAGAGCACAGTGCTATTTGACAGAAATTCAGTGCAAGCCACAGAATTAACTTTACTTTTCCTAGCAGCTGCATTAAAAAAGTAAAAAGTGTAGGTAAATTGACAGGCAAAAATAAATTTTAAAAATGTAGATTATTTAAACCACAATATCCAAAAATACAATTTCAACAGATATCCTATAAATATATATTTTACATTGATTTTTTATGCTACATCTTTGAAATCTGTTTTATGTGTTTCACACACCTCTAGTTGGAGTCTAACATTTCATTGGAAATTCTTTTTCTTTTATGTATTCAGCACAGAGTCTACAGGGTCGCGTTACATAGATCGGACTCATAGTGATTCTCCTGTTTTCAGCCTCCCAAGTGCTGAGGCTGTAGGCATGTGCCACCATGCCCGGTCTCAGTCGCCATCTCAACATGCTCTGGGACAGGACCGGCATGGCATGCGGGGATTGAACCCTGGCTGCTGCACTCTGCCTAATCAGGCGCTTTAGTCTACTGAGCTATCTGGCAGGTGCTTCACACTGGAAATTATTTTTTATTTATTTTATTTTTTTATTATCATTTTCAAATTTATTTTAATGAGGAAAAAGATTAAAATAGTAATGAAATAGGTTAGTAGGATGGTTACAATAATTAATACATTGCATATTGTTGTCTTCAGAGTAGTTATTCAGAGGACAAGATGCAAACATGATATCTTGTCTAAACAATATTAGTACAAACTTTTATTCTCAATAAACTATGAGAAAGTAGCTGCATATCTATTTTAACTGTCCTGTGTATATGTATATTTTTTTTTTCACAACAAAATGGTCCCTTATTTACACTTCTGTGAAGTTAGTGATGCTTGACCCCAAGTTGCCTAGCAACTGATAGTTAACCTTAACCAGACAGGATGTTTGTCTCAGGAGTGAGGTAGCTTGTTTGCCTTAGGCACTGGGTCACGTTGGAAATTCTTAATTTGTATTTGAATATCATAAAATTGATGGTCGCAAGAGGCTCACAACAACCCAAGTTATTTCAAATGTTAATAGAAGTTTTCTAATAGCTGACAAGTATTAGTATCAGAATTCATATTTAAAATAATTAATCAGCAGAGTAAGCATTTGCTTAGTCAAGCACAGGGACCAGGGTTCCATCCCAAGCACCACATGCTTCACCAGCCCTGCTGCTCGGCATACTGAGCTGGCACCAAGTCCGGGCATGGTCACACATGCCTGTAATCCCAGCACTGGGGAAGCTGAGACAGGAAGAGCACTGTTCCTGAGTCCCAGCTGCGAGGTCTTGTACCAAATACATACAAGTAAATAAATAAATAGTTTAATAAATAAATTAATAAAATTGAAATTAGTTAAAATGAATATGCAAATTCCTTAGCCATTCCCAGATCTTTTTTTTTTTTTTTTGGTGGGACCGGGTTCGAACTCACGACCTTGCACTTGCCCAGCAGGCACTTGTGCCTCGGAGATATCTCCCCAGCCTCTAACCCATTCCCAGATCTTAAGAGCCCCATGTGACCAGTGGTTCTACACTGAGCAGTGTCAGCATTAAGGGCACAGGGGCCAGGCTGCTGGCTTGGTAGATCTCAGAGCTATAGTCACAGACTGGGTGACTTTGGACAAATAGTTTAGTAGACTCTTTTGCATGGGTTTTATCATCTTTTTACTAATTTGCAGTACTAAGGATTTAAACCACACCCCCTGCCATGCTAGGCAAGTGCTGTGCCACTGAGCTATGTCCTGACCCTTTAAAAAAGGGTCATTTCTTTTTTTGAGACACAGCCTCACTAAGCTAGCTAGACTGGCTCAGGCTTTTATTTAATTAATTAATTAATTTATTTATTTATTTATTTTTCTTGTTTCAGAACTTTTGTTTGTTTATGTATTTATTTTTATGGCCGGCTCAACCTGCCCTGAGGGCAGGGCTGGCGTAGCATGTGGTGCCGGGGATCGAACTGCGGTCCCTGCAGCTGCCTAAGCTTCCTAAGCAGGCGCTTTAGACCACTGAGCCATCCTGCTGGGCCCCTGGCTCAAGTTTTTGATCCACCTGCCTCAGGCTGCTGAGTAGCTGGGTTAATAGGTATGTGCTGCTGTGCCTGACCAATTTTATCATCTCTGAAAGCGAGACCACCCTAATGCCCACCTCTTGGATTTCTACATGCATTGAAAACACTGGCAGCCTGAAAGCACTTGGCATGTGTTAGCTATAATTAATGCAGCTGGGGATGGAGGATACCAGCAACCCACTGCTATCATGAGATTGGTGACAGTAGCGACAGCTGGAAGTATAGCGCCGAGATACACAGTGGGATAGCTCAGTCTGCCTGGGAGAGGAGGAGGCTCTCAGACCAGGGGAGGAGCCGGTTGTCAGGAGCTTTCCTGGGATACGGGGGGGTGGGGGGGGGCGAGGGAGCATCAGAGAGAAGGCATGGAGAGGAGGAGAGCCGGGTGTCTTCAGCTGCATCTGGAGGAGCAGAGTCAGGCTGGATTCTCTGTTTCCAACCAGCCTGCAGGGCACACAACGTAGTTTGTTGGTCTATGAGGCTGGAACTGGATCCTGGTATCCTCTAGGGGCTCCTTGGAGTCTACTTTTTGGGTTCCGGTCAGGATTCTAGGATCTCTGGTGTTGGGAGCTGCAGAAACTAGGAAATGGATCAAATGTGTGGGACAAGGCCTCAGTGCCTAAAGCAAACAAACTAGCTCAGTTCTAAGACAAATATCCTGCCCGGTTAAGGTCAGCTATGAGTGGCTAGGCAACCTTTTGTCACATGTTATGAACTTTGCAAAAGATAAATAAACATAGGATTTGCTGTGTGACGGCATTAAGCTCGCCTGTCAGGCAGACCTGACCGCCTACACCAGCTTGTCTTGTCACGCTCTTGCCACCTCTTCTCCAGAGCTGATCCCAGGGAGACCGATGGATCCCCACACTGGGGAGCAGAGGCGGCACGCTGTATCCTGGTATGCCTTCTGCGTGCTGACTAGGGGCACTTTTTGAATGCCTCCAAAAGGGGTTTAGCTGATGAATGACTCTCACTGTAGAATACACTGATTGTCTAGTCTCATTTGACCTTGAAATGCACGGAGGGGTCCGTAGCTTTCTGTCTCGTTCACTTCTTTTGTCTCCAGATTCAGAGCTGGGTGCAAGAATTCTTAATAAATGTAAGAGTTTTGTTTTGTAAAATGATGAAGCACCATCTAAACGTGAAGGGCTACCGCTCCTCCTGGTCTGCAGAGACCCAGACATCTGGAAGTGAGATCGTTTGGGCCGCATGTGGGCTGCAGCCGGCCAGCTGCAGCTGGTGCCGTGAGCGGAGCTTCTGCATGGGCGGGAAGGACGGCATCCGTCTGAAGCTGCAGGGCCCTGGGAGTCAAGAACTAATCTCGGGGAACAGCGCTGTAGGCCAGCACGGTGTGAACAAAAGAGAAGAGGCTTTGTAGCTGCAGCAGCTGGGTCGGAGCCATAGCTTGTGCATGCACAAGCTGTGTGACCAGGGGGAAGCAGCCCTGCCTCTTTGAGCTCCAGTTTATTCCTCTAAGAAAGGGGCAAAGGCTGAGTTCATAACGTGGTTGTGATGGGGAACTGCATTCGGGCAGTCGTTGGGTGCTTTGCGTCCGTTCAGCTTGTGCTGCGCTTCTAACCCTCCCAGCCTCCCTGCTTCTTTGAGCCCATACTCTGCACGAGCTTTTGACGGCCTCGGTTTGAGTGTAGCAACCTGACAGCGCCTTACCTTGGACTCAGGTTTCTGCCTCTGGTTTGGGAGACTTCCTTGCCTTCTGGAAGGCCTTCAGTGGCCTGTTTAAGCTCATGCTTGGACATCCCAGAGACTCCAGAGAGGAGACAGCTCACGGGGCCACTCACGATGGTAAAGGGAGAAGAGGGTGTGGAGAAGCAGTGCCAGCCACCCTGCATTGTGGCTGATGTACAGCTTGCATCAGTGCTGCCTTCTGGACAGCCCCATTTCCTGCCCTTGTATCCTGCTGGGAGAAACCGTCATCAACACAGTCGCTGAAAACAATGGCCACAAACTCTCCCATGTTCTGGAAAGGCTCTTCCGCAGGCCGAAGGCGAGGTTTGGGCTGACCACTTTCCCACAAAGGCGCTAGCAGAAGTCTGCTTCTCTCAGCTCTTGGTGGTTCCTGGGACTCTGTGGCTTGTGGTGACATCACTCCAGCCTCTGCTCTATCTTTCGAGTCTTCTCTGTCTCCTTTTATCACAGTTCCCTCTTCTTGAAGGACACCAGCCATTGGATTTAGGAACTCTGTAAATGCTACGTGACCTTGCTCATGAACTTCAGCTAAACATATTTGGAAAGGCTTTGTTTCTAAATAAGGACACAGGGGCCCGGCAGGATGGCTCAGTGGTCTAAAGCGCCTGCAGGTGGCTGCAGGGACCTCTTTGGTTCGATCCCCGGCACCATATGCTGCGCCAGCCCTGCCCTCAGGGCAGGCTCAGCCGGCCATAAAAATAAACAAACAAACAAACAAAAGTTCTGAAACAAGAAAAAAAAATTTTAAAAAAGTTAAAAAAAATAAGGACACATGTATAGGCACTCGCTTTGGGGCAGGACCAGAGTCCCCTGGGGTGCCAGCTCTTGCTCCTATATCTGGACACCATTGCAGGCCAAGGGCTGCTCTGAATACCAGGCAGCCATCACGGCCCTCACCATCCCTGTCTTAGGGCCTCCTGTGCCATAGGAAAGCCACTATGCTCACTTATTCTGCTTCCAGGACAAGTTCTCTAAGCTACTCACCAGATTTGCTCAGGCCTTGGAAAGGACCTGCCTTGTGTTCGGGTGATGACCTTGAAATAGGGCACGCCTTTCTTCCGGTTGTGCACTGCAGTAGGAAGAATGACCAGTCAGTTGCCCTGCTGCCGCCTCCTTCTTCCCTCTGTCCTCTTGCGCCTTCCTCACACTTCACATCCTGCAGGGCTTCGTGGCAGGCCCCTGTCCCGATCTACGCATCAAGCGGTCCTCGTCTCACTGTCAGCTCTACTTCCCTCATTGCCAGTCTTCTGGTATGAACTGTAAGACTTCAACTATCACCAAGACTTAGTGTCCTGTCTCTCCCACCTTGGGGTCTCTCATGGCCAGTGTTCTGCTCACCCCTCTGGGGATACTCTGGACTGTCGCCCTGTTATTCCTCTTAGCTCGCTGTGGCTTTCATTTCCCTCCTCTGTTTCCTGCTTGCAGCCGATTCACGTGTGCAGCGTCCTGTATTGCACAGCGCAGATAGGACAAGAAATAGAGCGTGCTCATGGAGATCCGGCTGCTGCAGAGAGCACTCTGAAGAGCCGCCCGCAAGCCTGCAGAGTGTCAGCAGGAAGCAAAGGCAGCAGTGGTTTTCTGGTCTCAAACAGAAGCTCTGGGCATGTATTTGAACACCTTGTTGCCAGTGGTAGCCTCCAGATGATTTGCCTTCCTAACCACGGCTGAGGAGGACGCGGCCCCGGCGGGCCGATTTGGTGCACTGTACTCCTGGGTCACGGAACTTGCTCCTCTAACATGGGTCCAGCCGGAAGTAGGGATGAGGGAGGGGGAGGCTTCCTGGGGGGCAGCACACGAGCAGAGCCTTGATGGCTGAGGAGACACCGGCCAAGGAAGGCAAGAGGGAAAGCGTTCTGAGCAGAGGAAGATGGAAGAACTGACCCTGCAGACTGGCAGAGAGTGTTCGGTTCTGACACCTTCTGTCAGCTTGTTAGGCGCAGAGCGTAAGGACAGGACAGGAATGGATTGTTAGTAGGACAGGAAGGGGAAGGATCAGGAAGGACCCACGATGAGTTTGGGGGCTTGGATTTGCATTTACTAAGTGCTCCCTGTGCCACCCGATGAAGCCTGCAGGCCCCGTGTCTGGACAATCACTTCTGGCACCAAACTAACCCATCAACACAGCCGATTCAGGAGCCACAAGAAAATTCGGAGGAACACTCACTTGCTTGCAAGCGCAAACCGAGCCTCAGAGTGAAGAAGTGGTCTTCCGAAGGCCACGCTGCGCTAGTCACACAGGTTTCCTGATCCTGAGGTGAGGCCGTCTCTCTGCTTCATTATTTATGTGGAAGGATGCACTGAGATTCTTGGGTTGAGCCTTGCTGGCCTTAAGGATATTCTGAAGAGCAGGCACCTCTGTGTGTCCTGAGGTCAGAGGCAAGGATGGGCCTGCTTTTTCCTGTCTCCCTCTCTCTGCCACTGCTGCCTGTGAGGGAGGGATGGGGTCAGTGGGGAACTATAAGGCCTCATCTGTTTCCAGTTGGCCCCTGAAGAAGGGCAGCCATAGGAGATTGTTTTATTGTATTACTGCCAGTAGGCCAGTTAGAGCTAGCCTAGGGGCAGACTGTGCTTAATACTTCTTCCTTAAATTGAAGACGGAAAGAAAAGAAAGTATTATTTAAGGAACTCCCCCAGAACACATCTTGCCCATGCTCCCCTTTGAACTTTGGCCATTCCTAAGGACCTCCGAAAGCCTGCGATGAGAAAACCACCCATGAAATGAACTACATAGCCAGGGACCGGCTGCTGCAGGTGAGGACTTGGCTATCCTCGGGCTTAAAAGTGTTGGTGGAGACGGGAGTGAAGACCCGTTGCCTGCAGAAGTCAGGAACCTTGCTCAAAGCTGGGGAAGGCCACCAGGAGGAAGGGAGACTTCTGAAACTCTAGCTGGCTGGCCAAACTCTGTGACCACCGCAAGGCCTTCTCTTCATTCACACAGAGCCCACCTTAGATCCACTGGCCACATTGCCATCTTGGGGAAACTTTGACTCTCCGGGAAGGCCTCAGCCCTCTCTATGCCTGAGCTCGGACGTCCCCAATACTTGGCACTTCGGCTCCCTCCTGCCCGTTTTCTTTCCCGCTCCCACTACCTGCTCACTGCATGTGCACTGAGACTACATGTTCACCCTTGATAAGAGATAGTATGTGGTAAGTATGGCCAACTTTCAGAGGCCTCGGAACTGGTTGTATGCGAGTTAGAATTCTGGCTTCCTCATGTACGCTGGGGCCAATGTTTAGCTGGGAGAAGGACGAAGAGGGAGACCGTGGGCACTGGTTCTTTTTCTTAATTCCTGGGTCCCTCTATAAAAGGACTGAGGAAATTTAAGTGATGCCGTCTCCTTACCTAGCTGACAGTGGCAGCTCTTCAGAAGCGGGGAGCCCGGCTGGCAGGAGGTGGAAGCAGATGAGGGAAAGGAAGGAGGAGGGTGGTCAGACCGTCTGGAGGTGCTGTTTCTCAGTGGTGGGTGAATCTTGGCCGAGAAGCTCATAACAGATATCCCAAAATGGCAAGTCCCTTCTTGTCCCACCCCCAAGACATGGAGTGGTGCTAGAAGGACCACAGATGGAGTTCCAGCCATTGGACAAGAGAAAGGGCAGGGCGCGGGGAAGACAGCTGGGCTGAATCAGAGCTGCCATGCGGAACCCCCTCACACATGTGTGCCCGAGTAGCACTGCAGCACCTGCTGTGGACACAAGGCCTGGTGGAGGCCCTGACATTTCTTTTGCCACTCAGAATTCAAGAGAGGACTGTTTGTTGAGAATATCAGGTTCCTTATGGGTCCTGATCGCATTTCATTTCACTTTTGCAATAATCCCAAGACAGAAATTATTAGTTGCAATGAACCAATAAGGAAATTAAAGCTGACAGAAGGGCATAAACTTTTTCCAGTTCACCCTGTAGCCAGCTTTGAGTCCAGGTCTGTCCATTTCCAAAGCCTGGGCCCTTACGTGGTTCATTTGCACACTCAGTTATTTACTCACAGAGACAAGGAGACGAACAGGGTTTCTGCTCACATGGAGCTTTCTTTATGATGGCAAGTATGTTATAGACCTCAACAAGAAACAGACATAATGACACATCATTTGATATGTGATAAATTTTATGAAGGCAAAAAGTCACTGGGATCATAGTGAAGGCTATTTTAGGCTGAGTACTTAAGAAAGTTTTCGTAAGGATTTGGTGGCCGAAGGGACACGTAATGAGAAGTAGTCTTCAGCCCACAGGGGACCCTGTCGGGTCCCATACCAACCTGTCCCTTTCCTCTTCCTCCACCCAACCTGGAGCCACGCTTCTGTAGAGACACAGAGGCTCCCTTTGCAGTTCTGTCACCAGGTGCTCACATCACCATGGGAACGCAGGATCAGGAGGAGCCTTGGCTGACCCTTGACACCGTATGCTATTGGATTTCCATGTAAGATTTTACAGGGTACAACTGCCCCTAATATTCAAAAAGGCCCCATGAGGAAAGAAAACATGTATTTTCTCCTATTTTTTTTTTTTTTTCAGCTAAAGAAAAAGCGTAGAGATTCCAAAGATTCCTTTCCATGAGCCACTGCCTCTCTGTGTCTGACTCTCACAGTTGCTCTCACTAGGTGGGGTCTCTGCTGATTTCTGTGCCTGGACCCCAGTGAAAGGTCAGCGGCTGCTTGCTGAGTAGACGCTGAAGACTCATTTTTACTACCCTGGGGCTCTGCAAGCATCCTTCTTCTTCATCCACAGAGCATGTCTACCCCAGCATTCATGTGCTTTGGATCTACGCTTCTCTTCCCTTCATGCTCAGCTCCTCTAAAATTTGAAATAAGAGCTGTGAACCTGTAAGACTTATATTCACTCATTCATTCATTCATTCATTCACTCATTTGTGTCTCCTCCACCCCAGATTGCACTGGAATGCCTTTAAATTTAAAGGTGGTTTTTTTTTGTTTGTTTGTTTTTTTTTTTGTTTTTGCTTTTGCCTATTTCTCTTTATAGGTAGTGAAGCCCAAGGAGTCATTTTTATTTTTTTTTAAATTTCATTTAGTTTAATAAAGAAATATCAGTGAGACAGTTTCAAAACATGTTAGTAGCACAGGCACAATAATTAATACAATTCATATTATTGTCTTCATAGTAGTTGTTCAGAGTACAAGATGCAGACATGATATCTGTTCTACACACTATTAGTATAAATATTTCTTCTCATTGAACTGAGAGGAAGTAGTTGTATGTATATTCCAACAGTCCATAGAGTAGTGGGTTATCAGCAGAACTGGCTATGTTGGAGGCTGTTGACCCGAGCCTTCGGCAGCTGCATATTAACATGGCTTTAATCTTTAGACCTCATGGATAAACTTTTCTGCTGGATGGTTAAGATCCAGTTAAAGCAAGACCTATATAACAAAAGGTGTAACTTTTGTATCTGACAAGGTCAGTCAAAGCTCCTCAGGATTTACCCTGCATCCATGTACAGCATTTTGTAGATATTTTGTCAGTATCAGCCGTCTGGATGAGTCATGGCCATTGCTTGACCAGTTTGCTCTCTGTGAAAGCCTGAGAGAATGTTTTCTCTCTAGGTGATTTTCTTTGGGCACACTATACATCATTGATCCCTTTCCTCTGTGGCCACATAATATCCTTGAAGAGAAAATTCGGGACACCAATGAGTTGTAGGAGAGAGAATAAGAGACAAGGAAAAAATGCCATAGGATTGACCTGCTACAATTTTGTATATGGTTCGATTTCTAAATTTCTGTGTAAAAATGTGTAATTTTTAAATCATATTCTATAGGGATTTAGTAGAATATCAGTGATTGATGGAAAAATGCCAGCTCCATGATAAGTCTAAGGCATTTGATATTCAGAAAGACAGTGATGTTAGGCTATGTTATAGGGTCATAATATCACTGAACTTCTCTTCTGGAGGGTTAACAACCAAAGTTTGCAGACCAAAAATTTAGAGAAAGAAAAGGGCCACAAAGATAGCCAATATTTTGGCTCTAGTCCCTCTAGGCTAGTGAGGACTCAGGACATAAGAAAACCTGTACCGTAAACTTAAAGTTTTTACCACAGAAGTGATCCTCAAAGAAGAAGTGAAAGAGGCACTGCCAGGCAAGGTAAAAACAGGAGCATGTGCTCGTCCCGGGGCAGCAGTCTGCCTTCTCTCTGTCATTGTGGATGGATGACTCTCAACAGTCATTTAAGGCAAAGCTCTACTTTCTTTTCAGCAGGTGCCACACTCTCTTAAACATTCACCAAATCATTTACCCAATTCTCTCCTCCTTTCAGTCATCAATTTCCCCCTTTTAACTAACTGGATCACTCCCAGCAACATTCAAATATGCTGTGATCTTTGTGATGTTTAAAAAAAAAACACACACACACACACACACATTCTCTTCTGGCTGCTGATTTTTTTTTTTCTGCTCTTGAAAAAAATACGATATTGAATGTGCATTTAATATTCACCCACCTGGCACCACTCAGGGCTCTTCTTTTTGAGACAGGGTCTTGCTGTGCAGTTCAGGCTGGCCTTGAGCTCACTTTTGTAGCCCAGGGTGGTCTTGAACTCGCACTGATCCTCCTGCCTCAGCCTCCCAAATCCTGGGATTGTAGGCATGCACCACCATGCCAGGCTACTCAGGGTTCTTCTTTATTCTTGTTATTATTCTTTATTTCAAAGGTATTTGATATTCATTAGATATTTGTCTGTATTTTCTTGACACTAATATTCTAATCCCCTTTATAACCATACAGTATGTGTTTTCTCAACTTTTTACTTTGAACATCGGTCTTTAGAATTAATCTAGTTTTTAATTTATGTTTAGATCATTGATGTTTAATATCTTTATCAACATGACTAAATTTAAATATAATAATTTTGTTTTCTATTAATTCCATTTAGTTCTTTTTCCTTTTCTCTTGCTTTCTGCCTGCTTTTATAGAATTTGTGATAATTTTTGTATATCTTTTTCTTTCTTTTTTTTTTGGCTTACTAAGCCTCCTTAAAAATATTTTATTATTTGGGGTCTCTTCTGTTTCCATATAATTTTAGGGCTGTTTTCTCTAGTTCTAAAAAGCATGTTGTTAGTATTTTTATTGTCACTGCATTAAACCTGTACCACAGTTCTGGAAGCATGCCTGTTTGAGCAGCGCTGGTTCCGCCTATCCATATTCTGATGTCGTCTTCAGTTTCATTCTTCAGAGCCCTGTAGTTCTCTGTAGAGAGGTCTTTCACTTGCCTGGCTAGGTTAATGCTGAAGCATTTCTTTTTCCTAAAGCAAATGTGAATAGCATTGTTTTGCTAATTTCCTTCTAATCCCTTTCATTGTTGGTATAAGCAAATGCTAATCATTTTTGCATGTTGATCTTGTATCTTGCTTAAATGTTATTATTTCTTTTATTTAAGAATAGGAAGAACTGGGCTAGTGTAAAGCACCTGCTTAGGCAGGCTTAGGCAACCGCAGGGACCACGGTTGGTTCCATTCCCCGGCACCACGTGCTGTGCCGGCCCCACCCCCAGGGCAGGCTGAGCCAGCCATAACATAAGTAAAGTTTAAAAAAAATAAAGAATAGGAAGAATTTATTGAGAGAGAGAGAAAGCTTCTGTCTGAGAGGGACATAACGGGGCCTGCAAAGTGGGTCACCCGTATTTCTAAGAGTGTTTTCATGGAATTCTTTTTGCTTCTGTGGAGAATATCATGTCATCTGCAAATAATATTTGAATTCTTTCTTTCTTACGTTATCTATTTTATTTCTTTTCCTGCCCAATTTCTTTGGCTAACATTTCAAGTTCTATGACGAACAACAAAGGGGACAGTGGACATCCTTGTCTTGTTTGTAACTTGTTTTATTTTATTATTTTTTTCTTTTTTAAAATTTTATTTTAAGGAGTAAAAATAGCAGAAACAAAGACAGAAAAACAGTAACAAGCAAGAGTACACATAGTACAGAATTTCAGAACAAGAAGAAAAATTTAACACTGGTTGCATTACATATTTTCATCATCAAATCTGTTTCGATTCATAGATACGGGTATGTAAGATTGGTCAAATAATTAAACATTAATACTTTCAATAAGCCTTATTTTTTTTTTAACTCTTCCAAATGCATTTTGTGTTTAAGTCACTCTTCAAAAAAAAAAAAAAAAAAAAATACGGTTTGAGGGTGCAGAAAATGCGAGGTCCTGAGTTTGGTTCCTGGTGCCCTCCCAAATTTATTTATTTATTTTTCTTCTTTTGAGTTCTTATACTAGGGAGACTATATGATATTTGCATATGTAGGCCTGGTTTATTGTCTTGTTTGTAATTTCAGGGGAATGCTTTTCTTTTTTTCTCATTTAATGTGATGCTGGCTGTTGCCTTACCATAGTAGTTTTTATCATATTTATTTAGTGCCAGAAGAGGCTCCACGCAATAATGGTAATTTTGAACAATAAAAGCAATGCAGGTGACATAGCAATTGTGCCAGACTTACAGCTATGCTACAAGGTGATGATAAAAACAGCATGGCACTAGAGGAAGGCAAGTACGTGGATCAGGGGAACAGAGGTGAGGACACAGAAGCCACCCCAAACATATTTTAACTATTTGATAATTGACAAAGGGGCAAAAGCATATGTTGGAGGAAAGATAGCTTATTCAACAAATGGCGTTGGGAAAACTGGTTATCTGTTTGTAAAGTAATACAGCTGGGCCCTTGTCTCTCACCATGTGCCAAACAAAAATCAAAATGCATCAAAGATATTGACATTATAACAGAAACATTAAACTTTTTGGAAGATAGAACAGGTAAAATATTTAAAGACATAAGTGTAGGGTGGATTTTCTTTTTTATTTTTATGTATTTGTTTGTTATATGCTCCCACTACCCAGCTTGGAGTCATGACAATCTTCCTGCTTTTAGCTTCCCCAGTGCTGGGATTAAAGGCGTGAGCCAACATGCCTGGCTGTGGCTGGCTCAGCCTGCCCTCGAGGCAGGGTTGGCATGGTATGTGGTGGCAGGGATCGAACCAGGGTCCCTGTGCTTGGCTAAGTTTGCCTAAGTGGGAACTTTAGTCCACTGAGCTATCTCACTGGCCTGAGGAAAGAATTTTCTGAACAGAAATTCAATCACACAAGAAATAGTAGCAAAGTCAATAAATGGGATTTTATCAGACTAAAAGGTCTCTGTACAGCAAAAGAATCAATCAGTAATATGAAGAAACAGCCATAGAATAGGAGAAAATTTTGTCAGCTCTTGTTCAGACAGAGGACTAATATCTAGATTCTACAAAAAAACTAAAAATATTAAACCACTTAAAATTAAAGAGGAAGTCATGAAATGGGCTAGACTAATGAAGAGACACTTCACAGAGAAAGAATTATAAGGAGAATAAAAAATGTAGTTTTTTATACACTGGGGTACTACTCAGCTATAAAGAAAGATAAGCTTGTGACTTTTGAAGGTAAATGGATGGGACTGGAGACCAGACTCATAAGTGAAACGAGCCAGACCCATGTGTAAATGTTGCCTTGTCTTCCGCATTGCAAGAAATAGAAATAGTAAATAAGATTCGAGCGGCACAGTAGATGCTGTGAAAGGGGAAGAAACTGCTCAGAAGGAAAGAATAACTGGGATGGGGGAAAGGAGAGAAGGAAAAGAATGTATCTATCTATCTATCTATCTATCTATCTATCTATTTATCTATCATCTATTATGTATCTATCCATCCATATACAAGATAGCCAAATTAACTGTACTACTAATTTCTATTAGATCATTGAAAGGAATAGTTGGTGCCTATGATGATTAATTTTGCACACCTATATCTGATAATCTGAGCAACTGCGCTGAAGATAGCAATATGCAACATAATGAACATTGTTAATTTCTTACCATCTCGCTTTGAAATTCTGTAGCATTTTTATTGTTGTTTTTCTCTTTAAAATAAAAAAATAAATTGAAATAGGTAGAACATATGTTCAACATTTCCAGTCACTAAATAAATGCAAATTATTATTATTGTTATTATATTTTTAGGGAAGGGCCTACAGCGTGTTCAGACTAGATCAGACTCATACTGATCCACCTGTTTACAGCCTTCTAAGAGCTGTCGTTAAAGGGCATGTCGCCATGCCCAGTCTCAACTGGGGTGTCAGCGTGCCCCGGGGATGGGGCTGGCATGGCACCCGGGGATCAAACTCCTGGCCCCTGTGTCTGCTTGCAGGGCTTTACTCTGCTGAACTATTTGGCTGGCCCTAATAAATGCAAATTAAAACAATGTTAAGATTTCATTTTCCTCCAGAAAGAATGTCAGTCACTAGGAAATCAAACAATAAGAAATGTTGGTGAGGCTGTGGTGAAAAAGGAAACTTCTGCACTGTTAATGGGAAAGCAGTCTAGTACAATCATTATGGACATCCATATGGAGATTCCTTAAAGAATGGAAATTAGAGATTTCGCATGAGCCAGCTATCCCTGCTAGGTATCTTTCCTAAAGAACTTACATCATCAGATTACAGCAATACATGTGTATTACAATAGGACAGTTCATAATAGCTGAATCCTGGAAACAGTCTGTATACCCACCAACAGACGATTGGACAAATAAAATATGGTATGTACGGGGCCTGGGGAGATAGTTCAGTGGAATAAGCACTTGCCTGGCAAGCGCAAGGGCCTGAGTTCAATCCCCGGTGCCACAAAAAAAAAAAAAAAAAAAAAAAAAAAAAGGTATCTATATGTAACAGAATAGTACTTGGCTATAAAGTGACAAATGTGAGATATGTATAGGCAAATGGATGCGCCTGGAAAAATATAATGTGTGAAATAAATCAAACACATAACCTTACATACGGTATTATATGTTCCATTTGAGTAAAGCACGGTACAAAGAAACTGATAGAGGACAGATAGAGAGGAACAAGGGGACAGAGCTTATCCAATAGGGAAATGGTCTAAGGGGATAAGGACAAGGTATGGGGGACAGGGAGAGAGGAATAAAACTTTGCCCTGTATGGGATCCCAGTGACTCTAATCAGTGTAAACATCTTTTGCCCTAGCATGAGTTAAGACAAATACTCTCAACCAGTACGAAAAAGGAATCAGAGAACCAGAGGAGGAGGGGAAGGGGAGGAAGGAGATTAAAAAGTAAACAACAGCAGCAACGACAACAACAACAACAAAACAAGCTGTTGGAACCACGTCCCGAGATGACTGTAAGCTGGATGAACTGCAAACATGGGCTAATAAAAATAAGAAAACTTGTAGCATCAAAATGTTTTAGCAGTTGCCCTAGTGTTTACAATATGCATTTGCCATCATATACTTCAGATAGCCTATTGCTTCACCCGTGCTGTCAAATCCTTACAGTAATGCACTTCCAATTTCTTACCCCTACATTTTGTATATTTTTGTCAGATATTTTATTTTTGCTGATACCAAAACACACAGTACATTGCTCCTAATTCTCCTTTAGAGTCACGCATCTTTTTGACAAATTACTTTTCAAAAACTCTTTTAAACTTACCTTGATTTAAATGATGTCAGGTGATCTTAATTTCTTTGTGTATGCTCACGTATGTATCTTGTAATATATTCTGTCTGATCAATTTCCATTAACATTGACTGTAGCACAAATTTGTTATCGAACTCTCTTAGCTTTTGTGTGAAAGACTAATTATTTTACTTTTGTTTAAAGATAATTTTGCATTGCATTTAAAAATATGTCTCTAGGTGCTGACTTCTGGGTTGAGAATTTGGTTTCTTCCTCATTTAATTCCGTGGCCCATCGGTTCCCAGGTGGTGTCAGTGCTGATCAGAAGCCAGCTGCTGTTCAGACCTGCCCTTCTTCACGTAATTCTTCCATTTTTCTTTTTTATCTTGCCTTTTCAGCAGCTTCCTTATGATTGGTACTGCTTAAGACTTGTTGGTCTTTCTGGGCTCTATTATGCTTGCTGAATTTCTGTTTTTTTTTTTTTTTCTGTGATTCATTATTTTGGGAAAATTCTTGGTGATTATCTCTCCAAATATTTTAAGTATTTTGTTTTTACACTTTTCTGCTTCACAAGTCTCACTAGATGTGTGCTAGACCAACTGGTACTATAATGCAGGTCTCAAATGAGATGTTGTAACTTTACTTTTTGCTCTTTTTTTTCTCCTTTGTATTCCTATTTGAGTGATTTCTGTAGATACCAATTTTGTTTATTTTTTTCCATGGCTATCTGGAATGTACTGATGAGTCTACCAATGAAATTCTTCATGCATATTTCGGTGCCTTCTTATCTACTTTCTACCTGACTATTGCAGTGTTATTCTCTCAGCTAGAATTTCTTCATTTTTTATCGTTGCATCCGTATCCTGTCCTGGTTCCCACGTAGGTAGTGACGTCCAATGATATTGCTATAGCATCTTGCACCCAGGAATGTTTCTTATCTCTACCCCTCGATAGAAGCTTTAGTCTTTAAAAATTCTAGAAGAATCAGTGAATATCTGCCTGTGTCCTGGAGCCATAGGGCTTTGCTGTGTTTGCCACCCCAATCCCTGTCATGAGCACCTGAAGCTTCTACTTAGAGGGGTAAAAGTCTGGGCGGCATTTTATACTTTTCCCACAGGCAAGTGCCCTTCCCTTCAGGATAGAATGCTGGGAGGATCTCTCTCCCGTGTATTGTCTGCTCCCTGATCATTCTCGTGAACACCCATCAGAGGTTGGAGGATAAATCTGAGTGCGAGTGCGCACTCTGCGGCTCCCAGCCTTGTGAACACTCTGCCTAGACTGTCGTTTGCCTTCAGCACTGATTTCATTTTCAGCAGCTCGCATGGTACCCGGCTTCTCTCATGTCTGTGGTCTTTCAATGGAGTGCCCATTTCTGATCGATCTTTCTTTGATTGAAAGCTATGTGGTAGCATTCAATAGCATTCTCTTCTCAGTTATTGGATGGGTTCAAGGAATGTTATATATTGTGGTCTATTCAGCTCTTTTTCTTGTTGCCATGGTTTCAGTGATGCTCTTTTAAGCTTTTTGTATCCTAAGCCCTGAAGTCTCTGCTTGTGCTTGTGACTGAAACCCGGAAAGGAATGTCTCCACCCACCATCTGCAGCCAGGTCTCCCCATTTGCCTCTGGACCTCCTGAAGTGATGCTGTCCTTTTTCATTCTATGACAAATTGCTCTAAAATCATCAGTGAACTCTGAGCCCTCACCTTACTTCTCCCACCAGCACCATTTTTTTTGTACTAAAGACCCCTCATCCTCCTCCATTGAGCGGGCTTCTTTCCTTGCCTTGCTGGTTGTGTCCTTCTCTTAGATTTCTTCTTTCTTCACCGTTTACTCTTCAGTCACTCTTTGGCTGCTAATTCTCTTTCCCTGACTTCTAAACATTGAGAGCTGGACCGTTTTTCTTATTTAACAATACTCACGTTCTTTGTGCATTCCCATCTAATCCAAGACTTTAAAAAGTATCTATTCACTGACAACCTCCCCTGAACTTCACGTTTCTATAGTACAAGACATCCCATTTAAATGTCTCGGAGGCATCTTAATTTAACATGTCTAAAACCAGATCTTCCCCCAGCAAACCTGTCCGTCCTCCAGACTTCCCAAACTTAGCAAATGTGCTCTCAGTAAAAGTCTTTCTGTTTGTTCTGTTCAAAAAATGTGGAGTCTCCCTTCTGTCTTTTCTCAGACCCCACGTCTGATCCATCAGCAAATCCGGCTGAGTATCTTGCAAACATACCCAGAGTCCCCTGGGTCCTATAATCCCCACTATTCTTATCTCACCCAAACCACAGTTTTCTGAGTTCTGACCACTTTTTATTTTCCTTCCTTCCTTCCTTCCTTCCTTCCTTCCTTCCTTCCTTCCTTCCTTCCTTCCCTTGTATAATCTCAGTATCGTGGTCAGTTATGAAACGATAGCAATCCTAGCTAGTAGTATAGTATTGCAGGTTGTACCTCCATATATCTCATTTGGAAAATAGGAATGTGGGCAGCTTTCTAAAGGTGACTCTCTCAGAGCTTCTGCCCCTTAATTACTCAATCAAATATCAATCAAAGTATTGTTTAGTAATGGTTTTGTGGATATAATTAACATCTCAAATTAATTGACCTTATTGCATAGATATTAACTGGGTAAGCCTAATAAATCAGGAGAGTCTATTAAAAGCAGAAACTTCTTTAGTTGGTGGTAAAAGAATAATCTGAAAATGTGAGATAGGAGAAGAGTCAGTGTACTGTTGCCTGCTTTGGAGATGGACGCAGTGTATGCTGGGGCTGTAGGTGGCCTATAGGAACAGTGGTTCCTAGAAGATAGCCAACAAGGACTTGAGGACCTCAATCTTGCAGTCATTAGGAACCAAATTCATGCAATAATGCATGAACTTGGAAGCTCCTTTCTAGTTTGAGGAGTAGATGTCAGTCTGGCTGAGACCTTGACTTCAGTCTTGTGAGACTCTGGGCTGGCCTGTAATTCTGATCTACAGAACTGTCCGATAGGAACAGTGCTGTTTCGTGTCACTAACCACGGAGACTGTTGTGTAACAATGGAAAGCTCTGCAGTGTCTAATGAGAAATTGGCTTCTTTCACGGTAATTGCTCCTAAAAGATAAGCCAGATTGTGTCTTGTTTGTGGGTTAATGGTTAATGTGCAGTGAAAAGGTGTGGGTGGCATGTTGAGTCACTCGAGAGTAAATTTGGGAGCTGGAGAGGTAGCTCAGTAGACTAAACACCTGCTTAGGCAAGCACAGGGAACGGGGTTTGATCTCTGGCACCACATGCCGTACCAGCCCTGAGCATGGGTATGCTGAGCAGGCCACCAAGCCTGGGAGTGGTGGTGCACAGCTGTAATCCCAGCACTGGGGAAGTGAAAACAGGAGGATCATTCTGAGTCTGAGTAGTGAGACCTTGTACCAAATATGAAAAAAAAAAAAGAGTATATGCATGTATTTTAGTGACAAAGACTAAAGAGAAAATAGAATGTATTAACATGCTCCCATTGGGCCGCAGAGATAGCTCCATGGCACAAGTGC
Source organism: Myocastor coypus (assembly GCA_004027025.1). Classification (NCBI taxonomy): domain Eukaryota; kingdom Metazoa; phylum Chordata; class Mammalia; order Rodentia; family Myocastoridae; genus Myocastor; species Myocastor coypus. The sequence continues at coordinate 1,211 of PVJA010023623.1, read as the reverse complement.
CTACCTGACAAGTGAAAGGTCATGAGTTTGAACCCCAGTTTCCCCCCACCAAAAAAAAAAGCTCCCATTATCTGAGAGGAAGGGATACCAAGGACTACATTCTTACTTTCTGGCATGACATTCTAAAGGAATTTATCCTCTCATGCTACATATTACTTCTCCTTTGGCTTAGTCAGCCTATTGCTTCAGACATGGAAGCAGATAATCTCAAGGACAAGCTGCATCTAGGCAATGAACCCAGGAGCTGGGGACCAAAGAAAATACCCTGGTTATGAGAATTGTACACAGGCTGCTATTTTTCTTATGTAAAAGGAAAAACATTTCATTTTCTCCCTCAAAAAAATCAATCTTTGATCCTGACCTGGAGCGCAGTGTAAAGCCCTACCTAATGGCTGATTCAATAGGTTGACTCCATCCTTTGAACTTGGTCATGGCCTCAGGCTGCCAGAGTATGAGAAATCTTTTATAAATATCAAAGGGACAGCAAGTGTACCTACTTAATTGCTAAATCAAAAATAGCTAGGATACGGGGGAAGAGACCTCCTGTCTTCCTGGCCTCCTTTCTCCTAGCACCCACTGCAGCTTGGATGCTGTGGTCTTAGCCTGGGCTCGTAGTTTCCTCTTTTCTGTGGAGGAAAGGAGGAAGGCTGTGGCAGCCTGGAGCTTTCCAGAAGCGCTGAGGTGCATAAGCTTGTATTAGGAGTTTCCTCTGATATTCAGGACCTCAGCCCGCCATTTTATTTCTGCTTCTCAGTTCTAAGGAATAGCGAGCAGATTTGTTCCACGATCTAACAGATTGGCCAGTGGTTCAGACAAGCCAATTCTTTAGAAAAAAATATGCTAAGAAAATGTAATTACAGTTAGCTGGGACAAAAAGCCCCACATAATATAATGATGCTACCATCTATTTTTCATCACCCTTTGTGCCAAATAACCTACGTGCACTTTATACAATTTATTTCATGCATGTGTCATCATCTTTATGTGGCACACATTGTCAGTCTGTGTGTGCAAATGATGAACATGACAGGCGGGGGTGTCTTGTCATAAGGTCCCATGATGGACAGGTGGCAGAGTGGAGACTTCAATTAACATTCTGTCTGATAGAAAGCATAGTGTTCTTCGTCTATGCCATCATCATCATCATCACCATCATCATCTTCATCATCATCACCATCATCATCACCATCATCATCATCACCATCATCATC
>PVJA010023622.1:0-32701 GCA_004027025.1 Myocastor coypus | reverse complement strand
TTTTTTTTTAATTTTCAAGTATATTTCAATTTTTTGTTCTACTTTTGAGAAAGTTATAAAAAAATTTCTGAAGTGCATTGAGTGCTGTCAGTATCATTGAAACAGATCCTTAAACATACAAGAGCAAAGTGGTTATTTCTAAGTTTATATTTTACAAATAGAGCTACTGAGGTGAAGCATGGACCAACTACCTGAGTTACTACCCAAATACTACTGCCCTGAAGCACAATACATGATCTTAAATGCCTCCCTCTACTTATCACTCTAATCAGACATAGACAATCGACAATTTAAGAGCAAAATTATACTTTATATTCAATCCAAATACACATGCATTTCCTCCTCAAATCTCTAGAAATTATTTCTAAAATGATACATAGAGAATTTAGCTTTCCATACTAATGGATTGTGCACTGACAAATTCAACAAAACTTGAATCAAAAATACTCAGAAAAAATATATATCTGTACTAAACACATTCAGACTTTATTTTTCTCATAATTTCCTTAATGATTTTATGTAGCACCTATCTACACTCATTCATATTGCATTAGGTAACATGCAATCAAAAGATGATGTAAAGCACAGAAGACGATTACATAAGTTAAATGCATATACTAAGTCACGTTTATATAAGGCAGTCCTGTTTGGAGTTCTGGAACCAGTCTCCTACAGATACTGAGAGGTGGCTATGTTACCTTTTAAAAATAGAATTCTTTTTGTCTAGCTAATAAGCAGCTAGATGTTCAACAAATTCAATAATATACTAAGCCTAGAAATAACTTATCCTATAATATACACCTCAACAAAGGAATTTCTCAATATGTGAAATGTTTGAATAAACATTTATTATAACAGTAAATTTGAAAATAGAAGTGTTTCCTTTTAAAGAAAAATCTAATCAAGTGTATGTATGTCTATGATGATTTATGTTAAACAAGTAACTTGAACATATAATTCTTGATGTTTTAAAAAATGCTTTCTTTACTGCCATGTTTCACATTATCTTTGAGTGCCTTGACATTTAATTCTTTGAACATTTACTGAAAGACTACCCATTCTTAGTTTCTGACTATACAATCCGAGAAGTATTTTTACAATCTTCAGTGAGTTCAAAGTAAAATAAAATGCAACCAGTAACAACATTTAGAATGCCCTGAGCACAATTAGGGTGGCACTGAGGCAGAAAGGAGCCACTTTCCTGCCTCTCAGAATCAAAAACTTGTGGGGTATACGGTGTGAGGCAGAGCAGAGGAGATATGTCCTGAGTAGAAACATGAATTAGTGAAGCTAAGAACTCGCGGACATGTCTGGTGGTCTGAGAAAGAGAGCATGTGAGGGTAGCGAGAAGATACCATAGGGCTGAAGAAATTACTGTTTGAGTGGTCAGAGGAAGATTTTTTTTCAGAAACTCCTGTGCTAAAGAGTTTAAACTTTATCCTATAAATGATTTAGCACACCAAATATCTTTATTTCTGAAAGATAACTGTACGCATAGTATGGAGGATGAATAGAAAGCGGTGGATTAAAATTGGGTCGTTTATAATAAAATTTATTTTTGGGCTGGGGAGATAGCTCGGCAGAATAAGCACTTGCCTGTCAAGTGCAGGGTCCTCAGTTCAATCCCCAGTACTGCAAAATAAAATTTATTTTAAAATTTCAAAATAACTGGCTGTTTTGAGGCTACCAAGATTAACTTTAGATTTTAAAAACTATTCAACTCTCTTTTTCTTCTTTCACATTAAATCTCACCTCCAGAAAAGTCTTCCTTTTATGCTCAAGATATTTTTATGCCAGTATAGAAATGTGCCCAACAGCAGACAAAATTTCACTTATTTATTTTCCTCCAACTCAGTTTTGGCCAACTACCATGGATGTTTGCTGGTAGCCTTCCCAGTATGAATTCCCCCTTTTCCAATGGCCAAGAAACTTTATGACCAGTAAGGGATTTATGTGCTTTCAGATAAATTCACTTGATATTTAAATCAAGCATGGGGACCTGATGAAGAGCAGAGGACATACCAGAGCATGGTATTTCGTTTTCCTCGTCAAATCACTTGTCTAGAAGTGAGAGGAGGTTCAAGTCAGTCCAGTCAGACTCATCTACAGAAATTTTTAGGAAAAATTTGGACAATAACATTTTCGTTTTCCTCACTGAAATGTATCAAGAATGTGTCTAGAGTTGAAAGCAACTGATGGCTGATATGATGGCAAACAGGAAACTCCAGATAGAGATGAGGAAAGGCGGGGAATCTAAGACAAAGAAATCGTCCTTCAAAATGGCAGGGTCACTGGGTCCAGAATCTGTTTGAGTCAGACTTCTCTGGGCCTTGCTATTACTTGGGACAATAAAAAACTTTCTTATTGTTAAATTACACTGTTTTAGTCTTTTTGTATTTATAACTAAAACATCCTAGCTATTCCTTGTCAGGGTTCTGTGAGTTGTCGTGTGCTGTTGATTTCTATGCATATTCTTAGACTTTGGCCTCTATGCATTGCCACAATGAAATATTTAGTGTACCTAAGAATAGTCATACTAAATATTTAAATTATTTTCATTTTTCTCTATGATTACTAATAGTTGTAAAATTGTAATTTAAATATGATATCATTATTAACTGTGCTTTGTGTGAAGGACAGAGAAAAAAGAACTGAAAACCCTTCTCATACTATAATGTCTCTAGAAGTTATGCTGTACTTTTGAAAGACAATCAGACTGAAAATCAAATGAAAGTAGGACAGAAATATATAACAGCTATGTTGTAGTTATTTTCTCTTTTTAGTATAAGTCAAGCTACATGGCCTATTTATTTATTTATTTATTTATTTATTTATTTTTGTCTTTTTGAGACAGGGTCTCATTACGCAGTTCAGGCTGGCCCCGAGCTCACTTTTGTAGCTCAGGCTGGTCTTGAACTTGCACAGATCCTCCTGCCTCAGCCTCCTGAGTGCTGGGATTACAGGCGTGCACCACCACGCCCGGCTCCTTCATGGCCTATTTTAAAACAATTAACTTGTAATACTCTATTGACAAGTTCATTTGGGTTTCTGATAGCTTCAGAGAATGGTTTTTGTTTTGTTTTGTTTTGTTTTGTTTTGTTTTGTTTTAATACAGGGCTTGGGGAGAAACTTAAAGTAGGAGGGAAAATTTCTTGGCAATCCCAAAGCAGCACCACAGAAGGAACCAAGGATGTGCAATTACATGGCACTGTAAACACAATTGTAACCTACATGCTGTAAGCAAAGGCCAGGAAGGTATTATCCCACTGCCCACTTAGAACTGTGTTAGGTTTAAGCTTGAACCACTGCTGTTGAAATTCAAAGCCCTTTTCTTTTCTTTCCCTCTATAAGTTTGCAGCTTGGATCAGTTATAGATATACATATGACAAAGGGGTTTTATTAAACCCTGATTCCACTCACCTGTGGTAAGGCCTGAAGATGTTATAGTATGAGGAGTGATACTTAACCTGCCCACCAAAGCTTGAGAAGCATAAACATGCCCATCCTTACAAAATTAAGGAATACCTCCTTTGTTTTTCTCATATTTTTCAACATTCTGTTTTTAATACTGTCAGGGGTTCATGGAATTTTAGACTAGGAGTTAACTGAAAATTTCACAAGAAATTCACATCCTTCACTATATGTAAGAAGAAACCTAAAGTCTTGGGGGCCAGTCTCTCCATCCCCTTAAAGCCAGCTCTCCAAAGAAATGATCAGCTGTTTGTTCAGAGCCTGGGACATTAAGGCTGATCTCATTGTCCCGCACTCTCCCTTCTTCCTGCCATGAACACTACCACCTCTTCCTCCATCTGTGCCACGAAGTGGACAAGGTAGGGAAGGCCTGCTCTGCAGATCTGCTGGCTCTGACCTTTTGCTAGCAGAGCAGTCCTATCCCACGTGTGGGGGCCAGAAAAGGAAGTGAAAATCCTATTCCTGCCCCAGATTCTAGGGATCAGCCTCACAGTCTGTTTCTAGCACAGAGTCAGAGGACGCTAGGAAAGCAGCGCTGCCCCCTTGCCAGCACAGGCTGTCCACGGCAGACAGTAGACTTCTGGTCTGTGAGATGAGGCCAGGTTTAACATGAGCAGCCACTAGAAGTGCTCTGACAGAGTATGCTGCATTATCAGAACTACCAAAGTACCTGAAATGTAGCAGATCACCAATACAAGCATTTACCAAGTGAAGAGTACTTAACTTTCACAAAACTTATATAGTGTTACATATAATGCATTTGATAATCTAAAAACCTTCCTTTTGGTTTGCTAGTTATATTTTAAATTACTGCACAGATTCTGTAATTCTTTCCCAATATTTTATGTTTCTAATCACTCAGTTTTGTGTCTAGTCATTGAAGAACCTATTTTGTGCTTAAGGAAATCATGATAAAAATATGACATGTGTCACAAAGTCCACTAACTCAACCCTATAATTCATTAACCCCAGAAAGATCCCTTGAGACCCATCAGATTGGGGTGCATTTCCAGCAATTACCTCTTCTCCAATATGGTTAAGAAGTAGGAGTGATAATGAAGTGCAGACTGCCTCGTGATTAAGGGTTCCCAAATGTGACAGAAATCTATAGCATCACCAGAATAAGTGACAGTTCATGGGGGCGCTGTTCACTCCCTAATAAGGATGATAGGCACAAGTAGCAATGATGACAATTAAATTAGACAAAACAGCTAGAGCAAAAAGGGAAACTTCCCTTTTAAAAGTTTTCTTCCTATTTCACAAGGTCTATTACACATTTTGGTCTTTATTCACACTTCAGTTTCTCATACTAGAGAAACAATGTGATATTTGTATATGTGTATCCAATTTATTTCACTTAAGAGTGTGATAACAAGGTGCACCCAGTTACCTACAAATGTCTCAAGTTTATCTTTTTTACAGCTGAGTAGTACTCCACTGCGTGAAAATACGCATCTTTATCTACTCATCACCATGTGTATCTAAAATGTAACAAAAAAATTTAAATGAAGCTTCACACTTCGGTTTGCTCATAGGAAATCATGAACCTTCAGCGTACATATCGTCACCCTGTGTGAACGATTCCGTCCATGTGCAGGTGAAGCTCTGCAGGTTCGTGATAGCCATTCATCCTGCCCTTAACCCCTGAAGGAAAGGCAAGCTACCTGAGAAAAGTTGGTATTGCTTTTGTTCCAATCCACTGCCTGAGAATGCTGATCCTTCCAAAGGCCAACTGCAGTGCTAAGACTAGTGGTTAACTTTTAGTTCTCTTCTGACAGTTCCGCAGCAGTTCATGTGGTTGTTTAGTCCTTCATGCTAAAAACACTCAGCTCACTTAACTTGCGGAACAATCTATGGTCTTGGCTTTCCTATCCCCTCCCTGCCTAATGACTTTTGAATTCTTCTGTTTGTTTGTCATATCCAGCTTCTAAGCTTTAAAAGCAAACGTGGTCCTGAGACCCATTTATTCCTAGTTTATACTCGTGCCATGGGTGAAATTCATGTAGTTTCTTTGTTTTTATTATAATTTTATGCTCATTAATTTTAAATGTATCTCCAGTCCATAATTCTTTTACTCAAACTCCTATTTGATTGATCTAATCGTCTATTTAATATTTCAAGATAACCTAAGCTCGGATGTTTTAAAATGTGACTCATCATGCCCTCCAGTTGTGTTTCTCTTGGAATCCCTCAACAGATAAAAAAAAAAAATAGATATTGCATTCTTCAAGATAGTTAGGGTCTTTTTGTTTTCGTCATTAGCATTTTCTTTCTCCTGTAGCCCATGTAAAATTGGTCAGCACATTTCTAGTTCTGCCTTTCAAGTAGATCATTATATAACCTTTTCTTGATCTTGCTATGACTGCCATCAAAGCTATTGCTTCTGGCAAGGACATTATAAATAGCCTACTAAAAACCACTGGACTTGTGCTTTTGGCATTTCTTTCTTTTTAATGTATTTGGTTGTTGTAGGGTCTCACTACACAACTCAGACTCATGGTGATTTTCCTGCTTTCAGCCTCCCCAAAGCTGGGATTATAGACATGCACCACTAGGCCTGGACTCTGGTCACCTCAGCCTGCCCTAGGGTGCTACTGGGGATCAAACCATGGTCTCTGCAAATAACTAAGCTTGCCTAAGCAGGCAGTATAGTCTGCTGAGCTATCTCACCGGCCCTACACAGTTATTTCTGAGTAAATCTTTTTAAAAATCTCAATATAAACAATCTAAACAAAAGTTCAATGTAACACTTCTTGAAAGAGTCATATATAATCCCATCTGTCGCTTGGCCATATCTCCTAAGACTGCCTCTTCTTCCCTGCACTTCCAGCACCCTATATCTCTTTCTTCTTGAACATTTCAGCTTCACAAGCACTTCAGGACCTGGGATTCTTGCTGCCTCACTTACCTTATGTATTTGTTAACATGTCACCATTCTAATGACATCTTGCTGATATTCCTATCAAAATTTGTAATGTTTCTTCTAGTGCACTCCTATAAGTTAGTTTCCTGTCTAAAGATTTCTCTCTAGGACTAATGACACTGAACTTACTTCCTATTAATTTGTTCACATCTGTCTCCTCCCAGATATGTCTTATTCAATGCTTGCTACTCTGTTTCATGCACTTTGTGGATATTTTCAATGAATGAATGAATGAATAAATGAATGAAACCACACATCAATAAAAAAGATACTTAATAATAATGCACCAGCATCTGTATTTTAAACAATCTTTCCTCAATCTGACAGCTTTACCTACTTTCAGCCTCAAGAATATTAAAATTGAAAATAAAAATGCTTAGACTTTTCAACAGAGATCACAGTTTTATATTTTTTCTATCCTGCTCACCCTATGGAAAAGTAAACTCTACTTGTATATTACATAAAATTTAAATAGTCATTTCTCTATTTTGTGGCTTCTTTCTTTCTTTTTTTTCTTTGTAAAGTCTCTTTGGATGTGGAATTATCTTCTTTGACTATTATATACCTTGATTTGTTTCCTTTCAATTGTACCATGTGTGATTTCATCTTATACACCACTGTCCTACAGTCACCCATTTCTGTGTCATCTCTCCAAGTGCAATGTTCAGATATATTACATGGATATGTTCACAGTCAACCAATTCTTCATATAATGTAAATTCTGAATAATTATTAATGGCTCTAATAACAAGTGTGCAATCTGAGTTTCTCTATCTTATCTTCAAATATGTTAGCCTGAGAGAATAAAGCACAATAGAGAACTTTTGTTTAACTTGTGTTTAGCTCATCTAGACCTTAAAGATACATGGTTTTATTTTCTCTTTAAAAGTAAAATTTTTTGAAATGTTCATATATAAAAATCTTTCAATGCACAAAATGCCTCAGTAGATTAGTGCCAATTCTCTAGAACTTATTCTAGAGAAGAGAATAAATTGTATTGACTACTAGATGTACTGACTGCTAGAGCAGGTTATATACACGTTGTTTGCTTCTAAGCTAGAATTTTTCAAAAGAACTATCTGTTGATGTGAGTCTTTTACAGCTCAGCATATTAATCTGATTTTACTTCTTATACCTTGTGGTTAAACTTTTCTGATGGATAGTTAAGTTAAGTTAAAACAAGACCTATATAACAAAAAAATGTAACTTTGTATCTGACAAGGTCAGTCAAATTCCTTCAGTATTTACCTTGAAACCATGTACAGCATTTTGTAGATCTTTTGTCAGTGTCAGCCATCTGGATGAGTCATGGCCATTGCTTGGCCAATTTTCTCTCTAGGTGATTCTCCTGAGACACACTCTACATCATTGATCCTTTTCCTCTGTGGCCCCATACTCTCCTTGAATGGAAAATTTTGGACACCATTGGGTTATAGGATATTATGGTACAGGTTCTCTTATGTCCTGACATTGCCAGGTCTGCTGATAAGCCACTACTATGACAGACTATTGGACTATACATACAACTACTTTCTCTTAGTTCAATGAGAAGAAATATTTGTACTAACAGTGTTTAGAAAAGTTATTATGTCTGCATCTTGTACTCTGAACAACAACTTTGAAGACAACAATATTAATTATTGTGACTGTCCTACTGATGTGTTTTGAAACTGTCTCATTGTAATTTTTCTTATTAAAATTAATATAATGAAAACAATGAAAAGAACATCCTTACCAAGAGGTGCTACAATTGGAACCTGAACCTATCCCATTAAAACCAGCTATTCCCCTCCTGGATATTTTTCCAGGACTGAATACCTCATACCACAGCAATATATGTGCGCCCACATTTATAACAGCACAATTTGTCATAGCTAAATACTGGAAAAAGCACATATACCCATCAACTGAGAAATGGATAAAGAAGATGTGGTACTTTTACATTATGGAGTAATTATCCAGGTATATAACAGGATAAACTTGAACTTTTGTCAGCAAATAGAGGCAACTAGTAAACATACTCTTAAGTGAAATAAATCAGACCTGCATATGCATTTATTGTCTTCTTAGTGTGAGAACCTCAAAGAGAAAAATGGAATTTGAAGGATATAGCAGACACTGGGAAAGGGAATGAACTTATTCAAAAGGAAAAAGATACTGAGTTGAGGAGAAGGACAGGATAGAGAGTAAGGGAAAGAGATTTATCCATGCAGATAAGCAGAGCAGTTTGGACAACAGTACTGTGCATTTCTGCTGGTCTATGGAAAGGATCAGATAATGCTTAATTTGTTTTGTCTCCTTTTTTCAATCTTGTATACTTTTTCTCTTCTTAATTTCTTATACATGGCTTTCTTCTTCCAATTTTGCATGCATAAATCTAGTAATAACTGGTTGGAAGACAACACCTATGCATTACAACAAACAGTGTGAAATTCATATCACTTTGTTAAATGGAAGTCTATCATTTGTAATTTTTGTTTTAATACTATTTTGCATTCTCTTTAAAAAAATTATAAAAAAGTGGTTTTATGGATCACTAGAACAGACAAGAGGTGATTTGGCTTTCAATTAAATGATCATACTTAAACTTGTACAAAAAAATGCCTATGGGCTTCCCTCACTCGGTATTGCTGCAGTATGCAATTAATAGGAATGTACAATTAAAGGTATGAAAACAGTTAATAATAAGCTGCAGGGCAGCCTGTAACATCTAACAGTACTCTGACCCACCTCTTATTAAAGCTTAGAGCTAATATTTACATTTTCATTATTTACTTAAGAGTTGATGTAATTCACTGGTTAATAACTTAGATCTGTATCTTCAAAATTATTCTCTCTGAAAGCAGTTCATAAAAATAAAGAACAATGTTTTTTGGATCAGTTAATGTATTAAAATGTTTATTAAAATTATGTAATATAAATTCAATAGCAAACAACTAAAGCAAGAAGTGTTTTTCTTTCCTGTGATGAGGAGAAACCACACTTTTGACCTCCCTTTGAAGGCCATTACTGATACATATAATCAGTGTGTGTAACACCATGAATACTGAAATTTTGTTATGCCAAGAAAGTGATGATAAGATCCCAGCTAGCACACTGATTTTGCTACATGACTTTTCACCTGGAAAACTCAAACTATCTTGCCTTAGAATAATCTGTTACATTTTACTGTATCTCACAAAAACAAAAATCAGAAATGTCAGAATCATAAAATTTGAAATTTACCCAAAAGCAACCACAAGTATATTCAAAGATTACAGCTAATATATTATAACCCAGGAGTCAAAATCTATTGTTTCTGCTAGGGACTCAACATGCTATCCCTATACTGAAACTTTAAAGAGTGTGTTTCTTTAACTCTTCTTACATATAGCTATTATCTTAAAAAAGAAAAGGTGGCAATATGAATGACTATTTTGCGTACAAATGGATATATTAATTCCAATAAAATTAATTTCATTCAGTTAATAAGATTATTTAAATTACAAGATTGCATAGAGTATAGTCTTATAAATTTTGGTACAGTTCTTTTATAAGTATTGCCAATTTCATGTGCCTATTAAAATATGTAAAAGGAAATAAAAATTTGTATCAAATGTCTTTATATATCCCATCTTACTGTTTGTACTATTATAATTTAAAGCCTTATTATATACTAATTTTTAATTTATCCTATTCTATTCCACACCATAGCAACTCCTTTTTTTTTTTTTAGGACGAGTTCAAACTAATGATCTTGCACTTGCCAGTCAGGCACTTGTGCCACAGAGCTATATCCCCAGCCCGCATAGAAACTATCTTAAAGAAAACAGTAGATACAAAAGTAAAGAAGTTTAATGCTTCTGTGAGTATTTCTTTTTAACATGTCACATCATTGCCACACTTTGTAGCTTGCTTCTCTTCCTCCTCTATAGACCTTCAGTGAGGGTATCATAAAGACTATTGGATAATTAAGAGTAGTGAGAATCACTAGACCCCTATCATTTTGTCAGTGTTCTGGAGACCTTATATTGGACAGATGTCAACTTTTTAATTGTTATGCTACAGAGGTGACTTCAAAAATCTCTGCAGAGTAACCAGAAAAGCTCAGACAGAGAATGCATTGGGGAACTTGGGTCAACTGTGTTTACTACTTAAAACAGCAGTGACTTAATACTTAACAATTTGAGTGGTCATGGCTGTATGAAGTGTGAGTGACAATGACAATATTATATACCTCCATGAATTCTATTAACCTACTCTACAGGTATTTAGTAAATTCATAACACTTTTTTATCATATATATGAATCTGTAATCAATTCAGAGTACTCACATAGTATTTGAGTAGGTTAATATATACAAAGATATGAACTAAGACAGTTTCCATGGTAGTAAAGAATTACTAAGAATAAAACATAACATAAATATGGGAATAGCAAATATATGCCCAGAACTTCTAGCAGTTTGGGGATAGGATATCACACAACGTTCTAGTATGTTGTGGACACAGTGTCCATGATGCCTACTGGTGGCCAGGTATCACTTGTGAGACTGAGCTATTGCTATTTCCCTTATATGCACCATGTAGAACCAAGCAGAATCATGACCCACAGGGTGCAGAAGTCCATTTGTAGAATATGCTAATGGACATATTCTGCTACTGTATACAAAAGAGTAGAAAGACTGTTTTTGTATATCTCTGATCCTCCTGTGTTTGTTTGCCCTATTTGGTGGGTTCTTTCCATTCTGCTTCCTGGAGATGTGATAATTTTGATCGCTCTCTAGAATATCTTTTAGTAAACTGTCCGTAGTTGGTTTTGTCATCATAAAATCTTTAATTGTTCTTTGTCCTGGAAGTATTTTATTTCTCCATTGAACTTGAAAGAGAGTTTTGCAGGCTGTAGTAGTCTGGGCTGGGACTTGTTTTCTTGCAAGACTTGAAGTACTTTGCTCCATGCTCTTCTTCTTGACTTGCTGGTTTGTAAAGAAAAATCTGCTGTTATTATGATGGATTTTCCTTTAAATATGATCCATTTCTTTTCTCCAGTGGCTTTTAGTGTACTGTTCCTGTGCTGAATTTCTGGGACCTTGATTATTATATGTCTGTGTGTGGTTTTAATTGGGTTGATGTTATTTGGAGTTCTATATGCTTCAGTTACTGAATGTCAAATTGTTTCCCCATATTTGGGAAGTTTTCTGCTATTACTTCTCCCCATATTCTTTTTATATCATTTGTACAGACTCCTTTCTCACTGATGCCTATTAGGTTTACATTGTTCATCTTTGCATCGTCTTGCAAATGTTGAATTACTTTTTCTTGAATCCTACCTATTTTTAAGAGATCTTTTCTTACCTCTTCATTAGCTGCAATGGCGTCTTTAAGGTCTGAAAGTCTATTTTCACTATCATTGAAATGGTTTTGCAGGCTTTTGATTGAGGTTTTAAGTTCCTGTATAGCACTTTGAATCTGCCTCATACATTCTATTACTTTCCTATATTGCTCATTCAAAGATTCCATCGTTTTTCTATTCTCCTCTATTTTTTATCATTGTCTTCATTAGTACTTCTTTTATTATAGGTATTATTTTTCCAGTGGCCAATTTTAAAATTATTTTTATTACTTTTAATAATAAATTACAATGTGAGAGTTTCAAAACACATTAGTAATGCACTCACAATAATTGATACAGTGCATAATGTTGTCCTCATTGTATTTATAGAGAACCCAAGGTGTAGATATGATAAATTTTCTAATGGTTGTTAGTACACTGGAGTTCTTCCCTTTGATCTAAGAGAAGGTAGTTGTATACATAGTCAAATGTTCCATAATTATAGTTGGTTACTGGCAAAATATAGGTATTATTTTTTTTACTTGAGAAATTATTTCTTATCTGCTTTCCTCTACATATTTCTGCAATTGTTTCTTTACTTCAGATGCTATTATTTCAGAGATTTCAAGTGTGTGATTTCCAATTTTTTCTATGCAATTGTCTCTTGTATTTGTTCTGGGTGGGCTTGGGGGCTGAGAGCACATTTTGCTCCTTCTCTTTGTCATTTTGTATAGCCCTGCCTTCTTACCTTTGGTGTAGAGCTTCGGTAGAGTTTTACCTTAGCACCAGATCTGGATCTACCAAGTTCAAGCTCGTCCAGGTGGGTGTGGCTTGGGTCTGGCTGCTGAGCTCCACTTCTTCCTGCTGCAGCCCTTGGAGGTGAATATGCTGCACCATTCTGGCAAGATGTTCTGCTCCTGGATCAGCTGGGTGGGTCTTATCGCTAGTCTTTCTGCAGGGAATTCTGAGGCAGTTTTCCACACTGAGCCTGTCTTTTGGATAAAGTTCCACTCACATACCAGGTTTGTTGCTGGATTAAATGAGTTTCTGGTGGGCACCGGGAGGTCCCTCTCATACACCAGGCCTGGTTGCTGGGTTCAATCCATAACACTATTCTGTAACATACTTCTATCTGAAACTATATTTCTGACAATTTGTCACATGGAGAAAAAAGTGATAGCTTATCCATATTTCAGAGTCAATAAATAAAAAAAGTTAGAGTGAACTCTGGTCTCCCATAAATATAAACTTATGGTTATCTCTTCATCTATAGGAACATTTCCAATAACTTTAGCTTCCAGTCTAGAAATGCCCCAATCATCTTCCTACCTTTTCAATTTTCAACACAAGTATCAGTTATTATTCATCTTCATTCCCATTGCTGATCAAACACTCACTTCTGTTATTTAGGTCATTCAAGTAGGCTCAACTTCATTTTCTTCTACCAGACATCCACTTTTCATTCAGCATTAAAAATAAATATGAGCACCAGCCAGAGAGCTCAGCCGACTACAGCTCCTGCTGAGGCAGGCACAGGGACCAGGGTTCGATCCTCAGCATGCAGTATCAGTCCTGCCTGACCCAGGGCTCCCTGAAACAGCAATTGAGTCTGGGCATGGTGACACATACTTGTAATTCCAGTGCTTGGGAGGCTGAAAACAGGAAGATCACTATGAATCTGATCTATGAGTGAGACACTGTATGTACATTTAAAAATAAATAAATAAATTCATACATACATACATGGATAGAATACCTTCCCTGCACAAGTTTATTTATTTATTTATTTATTTATTTATTTATTTATTTATTTTTGTCTTTTTGAGACAGGGTCTCACTATGCAGTTCAGGCTGGCCTTGAGCTCACTTTTGTAGCCCAGGCTAGTCTCAAACTCACACCAATCCTCCTGCCTCAGCCTCCCGAGTGCTGGGATTACAGGCGTGCGCCAACATGCCCAGCTCCTGCACAAGTTTAAAGCCTCAGCCTTGATCAAATACCCAGTTCATATTTTCATGCCTCTAATTTACTAAACTTACCAACTCACCTTTCCATTCTCATCTTGTGCCCATACCAACACATCCTATCACTCTTCTCATCAATCCCTATTTCATAATTTAAATTTTTACACCTTCAATATTTTGCTTATAGAATCCTCTCCTACAGGGAAGCTCCTTTCCTGCCCCTTCTCTGACAATCCCAAGTTATTTCTTGATACATATATTCTAAAACAAAACAAAACAGCATTCAAATTCGTCCAGACAAAAATTAATCTTTTTCCAGTAATAACTTGTTTTTGTGATCATATTTGGACTTATTTTACTAGTATTATGAGTCATGGATCTCAAGTTCTTGCTATCTAGAATTTCATCTTATGCCCAAGGTGTCTAATCAAGTACCTTGAATAAAATATGTGCATAATAAATATGTGTAGAATTAATTTGCAATATCACATCAAAACATGGTTCATGGTTAATTGCAACTTATGGCATGAAACAACCTTTCCTCTGGGACCCATTCTGTACTGACTCAAGAGTGTCAGCCACTCGTTATATATATACTCCTTGACTGACTGAGAAGGGATAGCACATAAGTATTGCCAAATATCTCAAAGCAACACATATATTCCATAAATGTTTTGCTTAATGAGTAAGTACTAAACCACACTTTTGGGTGTGTCTGGGTGGATGGTGAAGGCAAGACTGTGTGTCCTGTATAGTGTCCCTCACCTCTTCCTCCCTAGTGCTCTTCCCTTAGTCTGTTTCCTAGTTGGCATGAACTAAATAGTTTTGCTCCACTACCTCCCGACTGCTGTGATTTCCTGCCTTGGAATCATAGACTCAATCCTCTGAAACTGTGAGCCACATAAACCTCTCCTCCCATTCATGTTGTGTGTTTTCTCCACCTATTAGAAAGCTGATTAACACATAAGATCTGGTCCTAGTGTAAAAGGTGAACCAACAACATTGAATTGTCTTTGTGAAATATGACAGCAGCTCAAGATGGACTTTGAATTCAGTTCAGAATGTATTTATTGAACAAGTGTGCTAGTGCTAACAGTGTGAACACTACAAACAGAAGACTCTTGTTGCCTGCCAGGAGGCAACCTATGATCTCCTGATGACCTTCCAGGCAAAAATGATTCAAGGCCAGAAAACACAACAAACCTTTTTCTGAAATCTGTCCTTAAAAAATGAGTGAAGGTTGACAAGAAAAGCCTTACGGGGTGTTAACTAAGCCTTTTCTATTTGCTGGGGATGAATTAATGCAATCTATAAACGTTTCTTGAGAGTACATTATATGATAACTAATATTTTTTAATGAAAGCAAAGCTTATTAAGACCACAGTCATATCAATTATTGCTATACTCTCTCTCGAGTAAATGTTTGTTTAAAAATAAAAAAGAAAGAAAAAAGATAATAAAAAAGAATGTGAGACAGGGGAAAAAAGGCCATAGAAGTGTAGCACTACAATTTTGTAAATGATTAAGTTCCTAAATCTGTGTGTAACAATATATAATTGGGTTTTTCTTTCACATTCTATAGGGATTTAAAGCTTAGAATATAAACAATTGATGGAAAACACCTGTTTCATGTTATGCCTAAGGCATTTGATATTCAGAAAGATAGTGATGTTAAGCTCAAGTGCCTATAGGCAATAATATCATTAAGCTTCTCTTCTGGAGAATTAATAAGTTGACAGACCAAATAATTAGAGAAAAAGAAGGGATGTTGGCTCTAGCCCTTCAAGGTCAGTGAGGACACAGAACATAAAAGGACCTGTACTGTAATGGCCTATAACTCACTGGAGTCCCAAATTTCCTGCTCAAGGAGATTATGGGGCCACAGAGGAAAGTGATCAATGATGTACAGTGTGCCTAAGGAGAGTAATGTAAAGAGAAAATATTCTCTCAGGCTTTCACAGAAAGCAAATTAGTCAAGCAATGACCATGACTCATCCAGATGGCTAACAGTGACAAAAGTTTTGCACACCACAGTACAAGGTTTCAGGAGAAACCCTGAGGGGATCTGATTGACCTTGCCAGATACAAAAGTTACATTTTTTTGTAATACAGGTCTTGCTTTATCTTGGTCTTCGCCATCCAGCAGAAAAAGTATTAAAAAATCAATCAATATTAATACACTGAGCTATAAAAGGCTCTACAGTCTTGGATAATGCCAGATGAGTTGATAATCCACTACTCTTATGGACTATTGTACTATATATACAGCTACTTTCTCTTTGTGTTATAAAAAGAAATATCTGTACTAATGAGGTTTAGACAAGAAATCATGCCTGCATCTTGTACTTTGAACAACTACAAGGAAGACAACAATATTACAGTCTAATAAAGATCATTAGTATTTGGTGTGTAAATTTTGTAACATATGCTGACCATAGAAACATAATACAAAAGTCTATGCAATTTACATACAGATAATTTTACAAAATTCCTCTCTTTTCACTTATTTAATGTGACACATATACTTGAATACTTTTTTGGGGGGGGTGGTGGTACCAAGGATTGAATTCAGGACCCTGTGCTTGCCAGGCAAGAGCTTATTTTACTGAGCTGTCTCCCCGGTATTGAATCCTATTAACTATTTTAAGCATCCGTAGTGCAGTATTCACCTTAAAATTTTTTCCACAGAAACGATTTTATTTATTTTATTTTATTTTATTATTTTGGGCAACTGTTATCAGGAATTAGCAAAACGGCAAAGTATCTTAGTGTCATGCATCACTGCATGTTTGGCTTATTTAAGTGTCGGTGGAACTTGATTAACAATTTCTATCAGAATTTACAATCCAGATGATTCATGCATATTTTAAGCACATGGTAAATGTTTCACTATAAAATAAAGAATTATATCAAATTGCATTTCTCTAATTAAATTCTTTGCTGTATGTTTTATTCAGATGTGTGTACAATGCAATTTGTATACAATGATAAGTAAACAGTAACAGTTAATTTCAGAGACGATTGCTGTAAAATGTGTTATCTTTTATATATGTATATCACAGTATTACTTATTATCTGCTTCACACACAGCATTTTGTCTTTGATTTATGCAAACAACTGTAAATGTTTTATATATTTGTGAGGAAGTGAATGATATTAGACCATCAATCCATGGGGACTGCAAATCAGGAAAAAAAAAAGGCTATTACATTTCAGAAGCTGTTAAATCAGTTGTGCCCCCTGGCTGATTTTGTCAGCTATGTTTGCTGTGGGTAAAACCGTTGATGCCTGGAATACTGGAGTGGCCCTGAGAGTGTCGGAGAGTAAATAGCAGCAGAGTTGTAAACTACACCACACATCTCACACTTAGCGGGTAAGCCCCACTTACACTTTCCTCTGAATAAATCCAGCAGCTTTAAAAAGAGCAAAAGAAAGAAATGAAGGGGAGGGAAAAGCAAGGCAGAAGTCGGCCCCATTCCTTCTGCCACGGCCCCTAGCTTTGGGCCCTCAGCAGTCTGCCAACAGGACACTGTTCTGCCAGTTGTAAATTTTAATTGGCCATCTGGGGAAAGAACAAACCACTGACTAGAGATTAATCAGCAAATTAACCCAGGCATAATACACATTTCCCAGTGGACCCAAAGCTGCTCTAGGCAGGGGCAGAGCAGCCCAGGATGCTGGAAGACTTGTGTAGAATGCTGTTATTGCTTGCTGCTTGTAGCAGAACATCTTCTTAGGGTCCTGAAATTCCCTCCTGCATGACCTTGTTAGTGCCCCTGATTTGTATGGTAGTTGTAAAAAGATTCTTCTTCTTCTCCTTCTTTTTTTTTTTTTTGGAAAGGGCCAAACACAGATGGCACAGGTATTGAAACTGCTGGGGAAAGTGATGAATCAGTGAAAGTGACAACTTCTCTCCGGTGGGCTATCCACTTGCTTTGCTAACGTACCCACAGGAAGAAACAATAGTGTACCTGGATTTTTACCAGCTCAGTGAATCACCAGAGAATTGCATTTATTTAGCCACTTTCTCATACTACACAGAATGCCTTTACACAGCATCTACACTGAGCAGAAAGATTTGCAAGTGATAAAGCTTCCCTCTCTGAATCTAACTTGTAGAAAATAAGTTAATCCAAATGTGCATTTTATATGGAACAGTGTGGTCTGCACTCTTCAAAGAAGGCACTTTGCTTGTTGCCTCAAGGATGTTTCCTGAGCTGAGCTGAACAAAGAGAATAAACACCAAAGCAGAAACATATCCAAGTGATAAACCCCTTCTAAAAAAGCAAAGTGAGGATCTGGTACAAAACTGGAAAGAGTTTTGGTAAAAGTGGCATGGAAAGTCTTTGTATAGGAAGCAGACTTCACACAGTTTTTGGAAGAATAGAAATGGGAAGGCTGTGTGCATCTTGATAAGCAAGGATGACCAGGCTACACATCATCATGAAGACTCAGAGATGGCAGTGCCTAAATAAAAAACATACTGAATGATCTTGCTTAAGGGTATCTAAAGGTGATTCAGCCACGGCATAAAAGGGAAGAACAGGACTAGACAAATAGCTCAGCAGATTAAAGTGCCTGCAAGCAGACTCAGAAGCCCAGGGTTCGATCCCCCAGGCCCTGCCATGCGGGTCCCATTCTCAGGGTGCACTGAGACAGCAATTGAGACTGGGCATGGTGGCATGAACCTGTAATCCCAGCTCTTGGGAGGCTGTAAACAGGAGGATCACTAGGAGTACAATTTAGTAGTGATCAATCCCCAGTACAGCAAAAAAAAAAAAAAAAAAAAAAAAAAAAAAAAAAAAAAAAAAAAAAAAAAAAAAAAAAAAAAAAAAAAAAAAAAACTAATAATGAGATCCTGAACACCCTGTAGACCCTTCCCTAAAAAGAAAAAAAAAAAGAAAAAGGAAAGAAAAGAATAGACCTTGTTTGCTAACAGTTGTGTTTCCAAATTTAGTATGATACTTAAGATGGTAACATATAATAGACATTCAACATTTTTGGCAGAAGTATATTCAGTTTCAATATTAGGAAGCCCTATTATCTCAGACAAGCCTCCTATTGCCTTTGCTGTCAATAGTCCAGACTGAAAGAACAGTGGATAGCAAGGTGCAGGTCCTGATTCAAAATCCCTTACAGGCACTAATTCATCAGCTAAGTGTGTTATCACCTGATACGAAGATTTTGGCCAAACATAGATGAGGGGGCTGGCTCCTGGATTCTTTTCTGGGAATTTGGAAGTGGGACATGGAACTACGAGCAATTTGGTTGGTTAGCAGAAAAACTTGTGGTAGAAAGGCTGTGTTGAAAAGGACAAAGTTGAAGAAGCTGCAGCAATTTGAGATTAAATGCAAGAAGAGAAAGGCGCTGTGTTACAGGCAAGAATGGAGTGAACGGCTGGGCGGTACCTTGAAGAGCGAGGTTGGCAGTGAGGAGTACCTTCCTACTTCACTTCTGTCTTACCTGAAGCCTGCCTCCACTTCGTTCCTCACTACTGACTCTATGAGATTCAAACAAGCTTCCATGACCTTCTAGTTGTTGCAACCAAATGACAAGAGCAACGTCAATAAACCAGTGCCTTGGAGAGACAAATAAAATTGTAACTTTCTCTTGATCCTCTGCTATTAAAGGACACACAGTATTTAGGAACTCTGAAGTTACTTCAGGAGTATGAGTGAAAGAGGATTATTTCATACAGTTCTGCTGTGACCTACCACTAAATCACAGAGATCATTCTGCCCGCTGCTGGCAAAATACTCTTTCCTTTCACAACCTGGTATAGATTTCTTTCTCTTTTATTACATTATTGCAAGCAATGCTGCCTGCCAAACCACATGCCTTAAACTGAAATGGCTTCTGGGTGAGTACTGGGTTATCTATGACAGTAAATCAGTCAAGACGCATGGCCCAGAGACCCCAGCAGTTAAATGGATGTCTATGGTTTCAGGCAGAGACACCTTCTCTCAACGTCCACTCCAACTCAGAATAAAACCTTCTGAAATGATTTTACTTAAACAGTATAGTGAATCATACAGCATTTATTAGGAATTTTATATGGAATGAAAAGATAGTACAAATCAATTCTGAATTAAACACTGAATGTAACATGTGCCAAACTATTTAGTCTTTTAAGTATCTGTAGTATCCACCCCCCAAAAAAATTGTTAAAGGTTTTGAAATTTCTGGTCTCTGTTTATGGAGTCTAATATGAGTGCTCTAAATGTGCCTACTGCACCCAAGAAATAATGCCCACAGTTATCAGCAAGTGTAGTCACTATTTTCATTGAACACTGATGGATGGATTTCTTCATCTCCTCTGGGAGGATATGATCCAAAGGTTAGAATAGGCTCCAATAAATTCAGTTTAGTGTGTGTGGTCTCTTCTGAATCATTCTAAAGCCTTACTGACCAACTTCAGCTCTATTTCTTTGTGTTTCCATGTTGGCATATACATATAATAACATGTATACATCAATAAGAGAGAGAGATGAGAATAATATGGTATTTCCCACAGAGAACCTACTTTTCCGCTTCTTTTGCCACCATAGATTTCATCATGGTTTGTGTCTAGATGTCTCTGCAAAGCCTTATGCAGCCTTAGGTTTTTCCAGTGTAGAATATATGATGCTGGAATTAAGCATGAGTCATTAGTAAATCACTCCACTGATTGGCTTAGCATAGTTCTGACTAGGATTAAGGATGTGAGTGCTACACCCACCCTAAGGTCAGTCGTCTACATACAGTGTAAGGGACAGAAAGAGTCTTGTCCCTTCCCTTGATTCTGGCTATTGTTATCTTCTTCTATGAACTGCTTCTCCTCTTGGAGGTTCCTCTGCCAAGCTACCGTGGCTTGGACTCAGCCAATTATAAACTGAAACCTCTACAAATTATGAGTTAAGCAAACCTTCGCCCCCCTTTAACTTTGGTTGTTGGGTATTCTGTCTCAGCAATGAGAGAAGGGTAACTAACACAATTTCCACGTATATCATATGTACCATATATTTTTTTAAATGTGAAGAAAAAAATATACATACATGTATATAATTACTTCTTTCATACACCTTAAAATTAACTTGATACTTCATATTTATTATAATTTTATCTGTGATGGTTAAGGCCAAGTATCAGTTTGATTTTCTTGGATGCTGCCCAAAGCATTAGTAAAGCATATTCTGGGTATGCTTGGGTGGGCCATGCAGGTATGACTTGAGGTCTGTTGCTCCTTTCTCTGCTCCCTGGTTACCATGAACTGAGTAATTTGCTCTGCTATGACCTTGCACTATAATATTTCTTCCTAGAACCAGCCAGCCATGAGTTTGAAAATATGAATTAGTAGACAATTTTTTCCTTTAAGTTGTAGAGGTGTCATGTATTTGATCCCAGCCATGAGAATCCTGACTTATACAGAAAACTAGCTCTACATAAATAGGATAAATAGGTCCAAAGCTTTTGGACCTCATTTTCTGGAGGAATTTGGAAAGGCTTTAAGATATGGGCTACAGAATCTTTAGGATGCTATAAAAATAGATTAATGAGTGGTTCTACTCTGGCGAGTAACAGAATGCAAAAAACAAAGACCAGACACAGAAGGTTTCAATTGGAGCTTCCACTGAGAATTGGACAAGAGGCCATGCCTGTTACACTGTGGCAAAGAAGTTTTGCTCATGTCCTGTGACTGTGGAAGGCTGAATATAAGAGCTATGGACTAATTGATCAGGTCAGAAAATGGCAAAATATCTCAACATACAGGCTTCGACATGGGCATTACCAAACACTTTTACCCAGGTATATAATGAGATGTGAGGAGAAGCAGAAATGAAAATTTGGAAAACTTGAATATTAGCCCCAAGTCAGCCATGGTAAAAAGAAGCATAGTTGTTGAAGAAATTAGTGTCATTAAAAGGAAGCCAAGTACTTGGTACAGGAATAAGAAGAAAATTGACTTGAAAACATCTCAGTAACAAGCAAGACTCCGTTCATCATAAACTCAAGGGTGTAAAAGCATAAACCTTTCATTTAAGAAGAGAATCTGTAGGATCCCTTGCTCAACAAGGGCTTCTTCTAGGGTTGGCTCTCTCTGTTCATTTCCCTGTGCTCAGCCATCCCTGTATTCGGGGCTGCTGCAACCATATTTCAACATGGCCTGGCTAGTGCTCAAGGTGGTGGCAGATGTTGTCATTAACATGATGCAGGTATATACAATTCAAAAGTTATGGTGTCATGAATGGGTCTACCTAGATTACAAAGGAAGAGTTGTGAGTACAGAAAGTGTACCCCAGACAGGCAGGTGCATGAAGCTGTGGGAAAGAAATCAAAGCTCCAGTGGAGACTAGAAAGTCAGTGGTATCAAGAATATGCAATGCCTGCTGAGGAAAACCACAGGCAGAAAGCAGATTCCCAGGAAGGTGCAATGTGGGCTACCACCAGCAAAGTCACTCAGACCCTTTCAGCTCACACTGTAACTCTCTGTACCAAGTGTGCCAGACACAGAGAGTAGTAGTCAGCTTTCTGTTTGCTGAGACAAAATACCTGATCTCACAATTCAAAGGAGAAATGGGTTTACAGGATTTAGCATTCAGTCCATGGCCAGCTGGCTCCAGGTAGAAATGTCATGGCAGAAAGGCATGCCAGAGCAAAGCTGCTTAATTCATAGCACTCAGGAAACACAGCAGAAGGACAAGGTCCCACAACCAGGAAAAAGTGACTAAACGTTGATCCTAAAACTCCATGACCCAAAGATATGCAGCAGTGTGATACAATAATAAGCTAGTAATTTTTTTAATCCAATCAAGTTGACATAGAAAAAGTAGTAGTCACATAGACCATTATTGATTCATTAATGTTTGCCCTTTTAGGTTTCGGTTTTGCTTTGGTCGGACTGTTTACAATGCTGTGTTCCTCCCTTTTGGAAGGTGAGCTACATTTCAGGGAGCTTTGATTTTTGGAAAGGAAATATTTACCCTGGTCCATTATACCTTGGAATTATGTAACTTGTTTTTTATTCTTACAAGAATTCACAGCTTTCTGTTTGATGTAAGTCTCAGAAGAGACTACAACTTGGAGTTTTTAGCATAGTGGAACTCTTGAGTCTTTGGTATTATGTTTTACTAGCGTGCAGAATAGTTGTGTTGTGTTAGGTAGAATTTGCTTTGAGACTAAGTATGTTTTATGGAGGAGTGTTTAGGTATTAAGTTAGCAAAAGATGGGCTATAATGGTTAAGGTAGACTGTCAGTGTGATGGGCTTGTGCAACACCCAGGAGATTTATAAAGCACATGTATGTCTCTGGTACATTGACCATTATCTGAAATCTGATTATTGTTCCTCTGTATTTCTTATTTGAAGAAATTCCTACTTAAACCCTTTATACATATTTTAATTGGTTTATTTGTCTTTTATTATTAAGTTATATTATGACTTATATCGCAAACGTCCCCCACAATTCTCGTGTGTGCCTAAGGTGACCAGATCATGGTTGCACTTCGCTGAGCAGTGGGTTCACCCCTTGATGAGCTCAGTAGCTCTGTGGGCTCTTGGGAGGTTCCAGCTGGAGGTGGTCAACAGAGGCAACAGGTAGAAAATGATGCTCTCCTCCCTGTCGCTGTGCCTAACTCTCTGCTTCCTGACTGTGGTTATGCAAGCTGCTTTCTAAAACCGAACCATTCTCCCCTGCCATTCCTTCCTGGGCAATGATAGTGAGTCAGCTGAAAGGCAGAAGCCCAAATAAAACTATTGTCTTTGTTATCATTGGGTCATGGGGTCATTGGGTATTTTGTCTCAGTGATGAGCAAGCAAATTAAGTTGTAATACTTGACATAGAACCAGAATATTATAAGAAACTATCAAATATTTTAAACATATGATTACAAGCATTTGCTCTCATTCCAGGAGAATATTTTTACCATCTTGCAATATTTTTTTCTTTTTTTTTTTTTTTTTTTTTTTGAGACAGGGTCTCACTGTGCAGTTCAGGCTGGCTTTGAGCTCACTTTTGTATCCCAGGCTGGTCTTGAACTCACAACGATCCTCCTGCCTCAGCCTCCCAAGTGCTGGGATTACAGGCGTGAGCCACCACGCCCGGCTCATCTTGCAATATTTTTGAAGTCAAAATATTTTAGAAGTCTGATGTAGTTTTTCCTTCACTGCGTAGACTTTTGGTAACATATTAAGAAACAAGTACCTACACAAAGATAGGAAGATTTGTGCTATGTTTACTGTAAATATTTCATGGGATTCATGCTTACACTTTAGTTTTTGACCAACACTGATCACACTGAGTTAAATTACATAATGTGAGATAATTATCAGCGTCATTGTTTTTCATGTCTATACACTTTTGCCATCACTATTTGTTGAAAAATTATTCATCTGACTTTGTTGTCTTTCAACTCACATAATCACAAACTGACCCTGCATCTATAATGCTACTTCTATGCTGCAATATCTGCTTTATTGTTCTAATATCTATGCTTTGCCCAATACTGCTTGATCTTGACTTCTGTACCTTTGTGGTAAGTTTTTCAAACTGCAAGTACAAGTTCTCCAACTCTGTTCTTTTCAAAGATTTCTTTTGACTCTTCCTGGTATCTTGCATTTGCACATGAATTTTAAGATTACTTTGTTATCCAAACATGATGGTGTATACCTGTAATCCAAGCACACAGGAGGCTGTGGCAGGAGGGTCACCATGAGTTTGAGGCCATCCTGGGCTATATAATTGAGTTCAAGGACAGAACTACATTGTCTGTATAGTGAGATGTTCCTTAAAAAACAATAAAGTAAAATAAAATATTCATTTCATCAATTTATATAAAAAGAAAAATGACATCTCTGATTGAGATATATTATATGTTGAACATAAGGTTTGGTTTGGCTTTTTGGCCTTCTAAAGATAGGGTTTCTCTCTACTGACCAGTCTGGCATTGCACTCACTTTGTAGCCCAGGTGGGCCTCTAACTCACAGAAATCCTACTGGCTCAGCCTCTCAAGCAATAGGATTACACCTGGCTGACTGTATAGATAAATTTAGCGAATATTGCTTTCTTGATATGATGGATGTTTCTAGTCCACAAATATGGGTGGTTTGTATTTACTTATGTCTTTTAAGTTATTTTAATCATGTTTGTGGTCTTTCACTGTCATTCCTTAATGCTATTGGAAATGTAATTTTTTTATATATATATTGTTCATATTTGGCCTGCTAGTATATAGAAATATAACT
This sequence comes from Myocastor coypus, assembly GCA_004027025.1. Classification (NCBI taxonomy): domain Eukaryota; kingdom Metazoa; phylum Chordata; class Mammalia; order Rodentia; family Myocastoridae; genus Myocastor; species Myocastor coypus. The sequence continues at coordinate 7,815 of PVJA010023622.1, read as the reverse complement.
GATTTTTGTATACTGTTTTTGTCTGGAAATTGTATAAAGCCATTATAGTTTTAATATGACTTCTTTACAATTTTCCATGTGTAATAGTTATCATCTTTGAATAGTAATAGTATTAATTTTTAGTTTTCAACTGGCCTGATTTTATTTACTTATTTGTTTATTATTGCCTAATTTCCCTGTCCAGATGTTCTAAGACAATGGTAAACAGAAGTGGAATTTTCTTTGTCTTATCATTAATTTAAAATGCAAACAGCAATAGTTTGATTTTAACTATAATACTGGCCACTACTTATTCATAAATGAGGTCATTGTGATTGAAGAAGTTCCCAGTGATTTCTACATTTTAGGTGTTTTTATTAGGAAAAAGTGCTGGATTTTGCTAAATATACTTCTGCTACTATTAAGATGACATAGGTTCTGCCTTTTATTAATTTGGTACATTACTTAAGTTGTTAGCATATTTTGAAATTTGAACTTAATATTTTGGCATATAAATAATCTTGACTCTTTGGATTATTTTTATAATAACTCATCTAAGTTGCTGGATGCAGTTTGCTAATATTTTTCTAGTGAGGGCTTTTGCCCCTAAATACATAAACAATATTGATCTACAGTTTTATTTTCTTGTGATAATGTTATTGTCTCATTTTGGCTTGAAATAATATAAGTCTTATAGAATAAATTGGAAAATGTTGCCTCCTACCCAATTATTTAGTCGATTTCATCAGTGAAAGCTATTTTGGCCTTATCTCTTTTGGGCAGTAACTCAATCTCTTTACAGGCTATAGTCGATTCAAATTTTCTTTTTTCAGGGCCAGCCAGATAGCTCAGCAGACTAAACCACCTGCTTAGGCAAAGCACAGCGACTGGGACTTCGATCCCCAGACTGCCATCCCAGCCCATTACCCAGGGCATGCTGAGACAGTCAGTGACTGAGACTGGGCCTGTAATTCCAGCTCTTGGGGGACTGAAAACAGGAGAATCACTAGGAATCTGATCTGTGTACTGAGGTCCTGTAAACCCTGAACTAAATATACAAAAAGATAAATAAAATATTTTTTTCTCTCTCACATTGTGACTTCCTACAAATGTGTCCATTTCACATGACATACTGACTCTAATGTACCTACTTGTCATATTCTCTGAACTTACTCTACTTGGAGTTCATTGTGCTTCTTGGATATGCATATCAATATTTTTATCAAAATTACTTTTTTGAATATTATTTCTACCTTGTCATTTTTTTTCCTTCTTGGACCCCATTTTATATATGCCATGTATTTGGCTCTACAAGTCTTTGAGAATTTGTTAATTTTCTTCAAATGTAATAATCCTGAATAACCCATATGCAATTTACTAAATCTTTTTTTCTGAGGCTCAAATATGCCATTGAATCACTCTAGTGATTTTTTCTTTTCATTTATTGTGCTTTTCAAGTCAAAGTTTCTCTTTTTCAAATTTTGTGTTGATTCTCTATATAAAGAATTCATTTTACACATTCTTTCTTTATCATTTTACATACAATTTCCTTAAAGTATATTTAAGAGAGAGGATTTTTTTAAATAATTTTTTAAAAATGTTTTTAATTTTTTCTTGTTTCAGAACTTCTGTTTGTTTATTTTATTTTTATGGCTGGCTCAGCCTGCCCTGAGGGCAGGGCTGGCACAGCATGTAGTGCTGGGGATGAAACCGTGGTCCCTGCAGCCGCCTAAGCTTTCCTAAGCAGGCGCTTTAGACCACTGAGCCATCCTGCCAAGCCCTACCTTATGAAATTATTAAGAAACTTTTTTACTATGTATTCTTATTTGATATAGGGAAAACCAGTTCTTTTCTTTTCTTTTTTTTTTTATTTTTCGGAGCCAGGCATGGAACTCAGGACCTTGCACTTGCCAGGCAGACCCTTGTGCCCCTGACCTACATCCCCAGCCCAGGAAAATCAGTTCTAAGCAAAACTGTACCAAATATAAGTATGGAGCCAAGAGAGAGCATTTAAATTCTATATTTATTCAACATTTTTTGTCTGTTTCTCGAGTTAAATTTTCCATTGATTGTCTTCATTTTAATGACCCTTTTATTTCTATCATTTTGTTATTAAACCTATCAAAATCATACTATTTTAAACATCATATTTGTGGGCTGGCCAAATAGCTCGGTGGATTAAAGCACCTGCAAGTAGGCACAGGGTCCAGGGGTTCAATCCTCTGGCCTGCATGCCAGCCCCACCCCCAGGGTGTATTGAGACAACAATTGAGACTGGGTGTAGTGGTGCACGCCTATAATCCCAGCTCTTGGGAGGTTGTAATAGGAGGATCCTTATGATCTAGTAGTGAGACCCTGAACATCACAGAAAAAAAAAAATCATACTTGTTACCTACAGAATTTCCATTTGGTTCTTTTTTATTATCACTATATCTCTTCTGATACATTATATACATATATATATATAATTATTAAGATAATATTTTCCTTTAAATTATCACATATACTTTCTTTATGTTCATTGTCTCCAAATATAAAAATCTAAATTTGTATTAATATACTTGGTTTAGGTTATGTAGCTTTGAGGTTTTCATCTCTTTATTTTGACAATTCATATACATATATATATATGTATATATATGTCATTATTTCATTTTAAAGATAACTAAAAAATGAAACTGCAAAATTTCAAAAGAAGATGATAGGAAATAAACATAGTTATTATATTGCATGATGTTATTTTCAAGATATTTCTTCAGATTATGAAATATAGGCATGTAAGACTGATCAAACAAAACAAACAGAAAATAGTAGAAATTAGCAATAAAATTATCTTAGAGAGATTATATATAATTCCCTCTTTTCTCCTTTCTCCTGTCCTAGCTGTTCTTTCCTTTTGAGAATGTCTTTCACTTTCACAATATCTATTGTACCTTCTGGATCTTATTTACTCTTTCAAGTTCTTACACTAAGGAGACAATGTAGTGTCTACATAGGTGAGTCTTATCTACTTCATTTTTGAATATGGTCTCTAGTCACATCTATTTACCTATAAATATTTACCTCAAGTTTACCTTTCTTCATAATTGAGAAATACTCCATTGTATTAAAAACATCTTTTTATTTATTTCTCATGTGATAAATATTTGGGTTGTTTCCAAGGTTTAGCTATTATAAACTGGTGTTATACACACGGTATACACATATCACTGTAGTACGATTCTTTTCATTCCTCTGAGAAGATACCAGAAGGGGAATATCTAGTTCAAATGTAACCTCTAATCTTAGTTTTATGAAGAATCTCCACACTAATTTCCACAGTGGTTATAGTAGTCTACATTCCCACCAAGAGTCAAAAGAGTTTCGTTTTCCCCACAGCCTGTCCAGTATTTATTATTGGTTGATATTTTGATGATAGCCATTCTTTCTGGGGGAAGATGAAACCTCAGTATTGTTTTAATTTGCATTTCTTAGAAGTCCAGTGATGTTGGACATTTTTTTCATATACTTATTTGCCTTGTGTATTTCCTCACCTGAGAAGTGTGTATTCACAAAAGACAAAAATATGAATGATTGATTTTTTAATCAATAAGATTGATTCTTAGAATTTGTGGATTCTGATTTTTTAAAATTCCTTATATGTTCTCAATAGAAGTAATTTACTTTTGAGGGACAGTTGGCTAAATTTTTTTCCCAGTTTGTGTTTTAGTTTCACTCTGATGGTGATTTCTTTTGATATGCAAAAGCTTTTTACTAAAATGAGATTTCAGTTGTTAATTTTTTATATATTTCCTGTGTAGTTTCATTTTTCTCAGGAACTCCCTGTCTATCTCTCTGTCTTCAAGATTTCTACATTGTGACACATTGATTTAGAACACTAAAATTGGATTCTACTGTGTTCTGGGTTTCTTTTCTCCCACCCTCATCACCAGCCCTTACCTTTCCCCTACTCCCCCTGATTGTAAAGGCAGTTAAGTTGTCCCAGCAAGGATTGATGGATCCTTCAGTTATATGAAGTCTTTGTTTTCTGAAATGTGATGACTCCATTCATATTTTTGTCTTTTTCTTCTAATTGGAATAAATAATGTTTAGAGCTCTTGTATTTGGAAGCTGGAAGAAGGACGCAAACTTTGAAATTGTGTTATGGTGTCCTTGTTTTGTTGTTGTTGTTATTGTTTTGCTTTTTAAACAAATGCTCTATAAACTTTGTGGATTAAATGATAAATTTCAAAAATTAAAAGAAGATTTCTACCTGCTTTCTCTTGCAGTAAACTTAGTGTTTCCATTTTAATATTCATATTTTAATCTATTTTTACTTTAGATTAGTGTATAGTGATGAGATGGGACTATTTAAGTCTTTAACATGTTGAAAGCCAGTTTTTCTGGCACTATTTATTAAAGAGGCTATCTTTCTTCCAGTGAACATATCTGTCCCTTTGTCAAAGATAAGGTGTCTGAGTGTGATTGTAGTAGTTGTGACTGCATCTTCTAATCTGTTGCATTGATTCTCAGGTCTGTTTTATTACCAGTATCATGCTGGATTTATCCCAGTAGCTTTGTAATATAATTTCAAGTCAGGAATTGTGATGCCTCTTGTTTTGCTTTTGTTGCCCAGGATTGTCTTTGCTGTTACAGGTCTTTTATGCTTCCAGACGTTGACTGGGATTGTATTAAATCTGTATAATATGGTAACAGTTTCAAGAGTGTGGCCATTTTCACAGTATTGGTTCCTCTTATCGGTAAGCAAGGAATATCTTTCCATTTTCTGAAATCCTTTTTGATTTCTGTTTTCAGAACACTGTAATTTTCAATGTATAAATCTTTTACTTCCTTTGTTAGACTGATTCCTAAGTATGCCATCTATTGTTTGGAAGCTTCTGTGAAGAGTGTGGGATCGCTAATATCTCTCTCAATAAGTTTGTGGTTTGTGTAGCAGAAGACTTAAGACTTGATTTTCGAGCGCTGACATTGTAACCTGTTATGTTACTGGATGTTTTTTATTGAATCTAGAAATCTTATGGTAGAGTTTTGGGGGCTTTCCGTGTAGAGTATCATGTCATTTGTGAATAATAATAATTTGACTTATTCTTTTCTTGTCTCTCTTCCTTTTATTTCTCCATGTTTCCTAACTGCCCTGGCTAATGCTTACAGAACTATGTTGAATAGGAACTGTGATAGTAGACATCCTTGTCTTATTCCTGATTTTCCAGTGAAAGTTTTCAGCTTTTGTCTAGTTTTAGTATGATGTTGAATTAGTTTGTCATACATAGCTTTTATCAAATTGAAGGAAATGTCATCTATTCCAATTTTCTGTAGGGTTCTTAACATGAATGAATTTTGGACTTGGTCAAAAGGTTTTTCAGCATTCATTCAGATGATCATGTGATTTTTGTCTTTGGCTCTGTTGATACGTTGCATTACATTTATTCATTTGTATGTATGGAACCATTCCTGGATTCCTGGGATGATTTCTACCTGGTCATGCTATATAACCTTCTTGATAATTAGCTGCATTCAGTTTGCTAGCATTTTATTAAGGATTTTTGCATCTAGGTTCATTAGGAAGATCGGCCTGCACTTTTCTTTTTTGGCTGGGTCTTTTTCTGATTTTGGTATCAGGGTAATACTTGCCCCCAGGAATGAGACAGGGACAGTTGCTTACCTTTCAATTTTATTAAATAATTTGAAGAGTATTGGCATTAGAGCTTTTCTAAATTTCTTTTAGGATTTATCTCTAACTCCATCAAGATCTGGGCTTGTCTTTCTTAGTAAGCTGTCAATTTCATTTTCAGTTTCACTGACTGATACTGTGTCATTCAGAATTTTTGCATCTTCTTGATTCAGCTTTGGTAATTCATGTCTCTAGGAATATATCCATTTCTTCTGTGTTTTCCATCTTATGTGAATAAAGATTTTTGAAGTAGGTTTTAATGCTCTTTTAGGTAATTATTGAATTCCTACAGTATCTGTACTGATCTCACCCTTGTCATTCCTTATTGAAATTTGAGGGCTTTTTTTTAATAAGGTGGGCTAGAGACTTATCAACTTTATTTAGTCATCAAAAACTATCTCTTAGATTCACTGATACTTTTTATTTTATTTATTTATTTTTTTTTTAGTCTCCATTGCATTAATTTCTGCTCTGATCTTTATAATTTCCTCTCTTCTTTGGGCTTTGGGCTTTGGGCTTCACTTGCTCTACTACTTCTAAAAACTTGATATGTGACATAAGGTTTTTGTGGGCTCCATTATAAATTTCCCTATTAACAGTTCTTTAATGGGCCTAGCAGGATGGCTCAGGGGTCTAAAGCACCTGCAGGCGGCTGCAAGGACCATGGTTCAATCCCCGGCACCACATGCTGCGCCAGCCTTGCCCTCCGGGCAGGCTGAGCCGGCCATAAAAAAAACAAACAAACAAACAAAAGTTCTGAAACAAGAAAAAATAAAACTAAATTAAATTAAATTTAAAAAAAAACAACAAAAAAACAGTTCTTTAATTATGTCCGCAGGTTCCACTAAGTTACATTTGCATTGTTGTTTGATTGTAGGTATTGTTTAATTTCTTTAATTTCACCTATGACTCAATTATTAATGAATTTCAACATCTTTATGGAATTTTTATTGTTTCTCTTGTTATTAATTTCCAATTTCATTACATTGTGGTCAAGTAAGCATGAAATAATTTAAGTTCCTTTGCATCTATTTAACTATGGTCCATGTATACTTGAAAGAACATCCCTTGTGTAGCTGAGAATAGCACATGTTCTGATATTAGGTGGAACACTCACAAGTCTTTTAGTTCACAGGTTTGATTCAGTTCTGTCATTTCATTGCTGATTTTTTGTCTACTGGACAATGGAATATTAATGTCCCCTGTTCCAATGTGTTGTAATTTGATTTTTCATGACTTAATATTTTTCTTATATAATTGGGTGCTCCTATATTTGGTGCATATACATTATGATAGTCATTTCTTCCTCTTAAAGAAAGAGGAAGTGACTTTACCTGTTTGGATCATTGCTGATTTCAGGCTCACATTGTCTGCAAAAAGCATAGCTATCCATGTTTTTCATCTGGGTTCCTACTGCATGGAGAATTATTTTCTGTTCTTTTACTTTCAATCTTTGAATTTCTTTTTAAGTTAAATGTGTTTCTTGTATACAGCATATTATTGGATATTTTTTCCAATACATTCTGATACATACTGCCAATGTTTCTTTTGATTGGTGAATTGAGATCATTTCAACTAATGGTTATAACTGATATATATCACCTTATCCTTGTCATGTTATTTTCTTGCTGTTACTTTTCTGCTTTCCCCCTCTGTTTAATTGCTGGCCCTGCCTAACTATTTCTTTTTGATACTGTTCTTGGAATTGCTGTCATTTTTACCTCTATCTAGAATGTCTTTCAGTATTCACTGTAGAGTTGATTTTATGGTCATGAATTTTTTAAGTTGTATTTTGTTGAGGAAGTATTTTATTTCTCCATTAATTTTGAGAGATAGTTTTACGAGGTACAGCAATGTCAGTTGGAGGTTGTTTTCTGTCAGAAATTAAAATACTTCACTCTAAACTCTTTATTGTCCACCAGACATTGTTGATCATGTTCAATGTCAGAAGTCTTAGCTTTGTTATCAAAGGAAAGTCAATCACTAGCTAATTAGATCAAAAGCACACAGATTGATTCCAATGCTTTACGAAGGCAAATCAACAAAAGGACCAAGCTCCTCAAATCTGATAATACATTAACCTTATTTGGTCTCTCTGTAAATCCCAGGATAGTCTCATTTTAGCTTTTCATGTGGTGGGAATCAGGGGAAGTATTTAATCTTAA
>PVJA010023621.1:0-32773 GCA_004027025.1 Myocastor coypus | reverse complement strand
TTTTTCTTTTTTTTTTTTTTTTTTTTCTTTTTGAGACAGGGTCTCACTATGCAGTTCAGGCTGGCCTTGATCTCACTTTTGTAGCCCAGGCTGGTCTCGAACTCGCACCAATCCTCCTGCCTCAGCCTCCCAAGTGCCGGGATTACAGGCGTGAGCCACCACACCCGGCTCATTTTATATTCTTGACCATAAGGTTACTCATGTGTTGTTCGGTTCTGTTACTTCCTCCTGGAAGCTAAACAATATTTTCCTATTTCAGAAGAGTAATTAGAGGAATCAACACTGCTATAATCAATTAGTGGGAAGCTCTCTAATTGCTAAGTTGCCCAAGCTAGGCTCAAACTTTCCAACCTCCTGCCTCAGCCTTCCAAAGTCCTGGGATTGTAGGCATAGGCTATCATGTGCTCTTTTTCTTAATCAAGGGAATTATATCACATAGAATAGAATATCTTGCCTAAAACTGTAAAATAAAAAAAAAAAAATTAAAAGTTGATTTGACCCATAACAGAAAATCCAGTGTCCAGGCCAGGGAGCCTTTCAAGGCAGCAGCCCCAATAGGGCCACTATGAAACCCCAGGACCTCAAGGGAAGACTGGAAGGGCTCCAGGATTAACTCAGCTATGCTGTCATGGAAAGATGTGGATACATATTATCAAGGAAAAAAGCTGCTGTTAGGACCAAAATAGCCAAAAATGTAAATACACATGAAAAAACAAACTGGAAGGATACACAGCAACATATTCATGTTGTACTGGGTAGTGTTATCCCCCCTCCCCCCTTGAGACAAGGTCTCACTATGTAGCCTAGGCAGGCCACAAACTTGCAATAGTCTTCCTGCCTCAGCGTCCCCAGTACTGGATACAGGCTCACAGCCTGCCCAGCAACATTTTACTTTTCATTATGCCTTTCTAAGTCTTTGTGAATATGTGGAGATGGGGATCAAACCCAGGACCTTGTATACATCTGGCAAGCTCCTACTACTGTCACAGTACAAAGTCATAGTCCCCACCTATTATGTTGCAAAGGTCAGTGTCCTGTTATCATTATTCCAACGCCATGACCTCAGAAATAGATATCTCTGAGAGTGACTCAACTGCTCACTGCTCCAAGGAGAGGGCAGCTCACTAGCATACCCTCAGCCTCAGAAGGCATGGACAGTAGCAGGGAAGCCCCACCTGTGCCTGTGGCATTGACTCTCGGCACTGCCACCTGACTCCAAGCCCCAGGAGCTGCCCCACAGTCCAACACCCTGAGGCCAGGTCTCAGAATCCCATGCTTCTTGTTGATCTCGAGAAGCTTGAAGGCACTCCGACAGCGGTAGCACTCCATCTTGGCCGCCTTCACATAGGGGTCCTTCAGTTGTCGCATCAGCCACAGGTGCTCGGCGCCTGTCCGTCCCTTGTAGTGCCCTGCAGCAGTGTGGAACCTCTCACGCCACAAGGAAGTGCACAGCAGTTTCCAGGTGCTAGTGGGAAAAGAGGGCAAGCAGTCTGGCATCACACTAATGAAGAGGGCACAGTGTGAGGGGTCTCTATCTCAGCCTACTCAATTTTATAGATAGAGCACTGAGGCCCAACAAGAGGAGGCAATCTGACAACAACCTGCTAAACAACAACCCTCTCAGTCTCATCTTTTCTCAGAAATATGGCTGCAGTTGAGTTGAGGGATTTGACCGAGGACCTCAGGAGGGACCAGCTCTTCCCACAGCTGATCTGCATCTTCAATGCTCCAGAATATAAAGAACAATTGCCTATGTCGAAGGAGCCAGGTCCATGGTGCTTCAGTGCAGAAGCCAAGCCAGCTGACATCCGACAGGATTCTGCTCTTTGAGAAAAGGCTTTTTCTTGGCCGAAGGATTTTTTCAGAAGAAAAACTCACACATCACGGATTGTCACCTCACCTATAATAACCACCCAACACTTGCCCCATCACTGTTTAAAAGTACTGATAACATTAATAAAAAGAATATTCTTGGCTCCTCAGACAGAAATTCTCACTATACTGGGCTTAGTGGCACATGCCTGGAGGGAGGCTCTGTCCAGAGAATCTGCAAGATCTCAAGGCCAGCCTGGGCAACAAGGGGAGTTCAACGTCAGCCTGAACTGCAGGGTACAACCTCACAAAAAAAGGGGGAGGGGAGGGAGAGTTAGGGGAGGGAGTAAGAGAGAAAGTAATGATTACTGTGTTCTGGCCTACTACAAGAAAACCCCAAGTCTGAGATGTACCTTAGGTACCCCTCTCCATGTGCCCGGTGAACTCTGAGGGGAGCTGCGTCCGGCACTCATTGCTCAGTTTCACGTCCCGGGCACAGGGCGCTAGCATCTCCTCTTGTGAGGAGGAAACTGGGGAACTGAACTTCGCCCGCTCTGCTACAAGTACAAAAGGCCCACTCACCCTGCCATGAGCACCGACTCCTGCCCTCCGCGCCCCACCGGAAATCCCTGTCTCACTTCCGGCTCTGGGCACGCCCCTTCCAGACTGGGAAGCTGCGCGCGGGTAAGCGTGGTGCGCAGACCTCGGTGCCGAGACTGGAGAAGCTAGGGGTGCTATGGGCGAGGGGGGCGAGGGGGATGAGGAGGGCGGTCTGGAGAGACCACGAGGTAACCAAGAGACCGGGGGAGATCCAGGGAGGAGGATGGGATTGGAGGGAGACCCGAATGATGTGCCAAGGCGTGAAGCTTGGAGGAGCACCAGAGAAAAGGTAGCCGGGTCAGTGGTCAGGGAGAACGGGGCTAGAGGCCCGGGCGGAAGAAGGGGAGACGTACAGCGGTGTCTGGGACCCTGCACTTACTGAACGCCCGCTGCATGCGTGGCTGAACGCTGAGCACACTTGCATCGCCTCCATCCCTGTTAACAGCCTTTGTTTATCAGGCTGTGTGGTTAAGAAGCAGGATTGCCTGCCTTGAGCCCGAGCATCAGGGACTGGAGGTCCTTGGGATTTACGCAGGATCTGTAGGCATATTAGGCATTGGCGTCCTGTACAGCCAGGTTTAGTTACTGCCCCTGCCCTCCGACCCAGGGGTCAAACTCAGATTCTGAGCAGCTGTCTTCTCTGAAAACGGGAAGTAAGCCTTCACTCCTGTCAGTGTGTCTTTTGTGGAGAATAACTTGAAAATAATTGTCCCCCTTTGTGCTTGGGCTCAGCATCAACTAAACCAATGTATATTAAAAAAAATGTAGCTGGGTGTGATGGTGCAAGCATGTAATTCCAGGAGAGTCTGAGACAGAAGAGTCTAGCGAATTCAAGGCCAGTCTGGGTTACTAAGTGAGCTCAAGGCCAGCCTGAACTTCATAGTGAGACTCTGTCTCAAAAAGAAAAAGAGGGGCTGGGGAGATAGCTCTGTGGCACAAGTGCCTGCCTGGCAAGTGCAAGGTTGTGAGTTTGAACCCCGGTCCCACAAAAAAAATCAGAAAAAGAATTTATCTGTAAGGAGACATTTTTATCATTCCCTAAATGATACAGTATAACTGTACATGACACGTACATTGTATTAGGTATGAATCACTTAAAAGGTGATTTAAGTATACAAGAGGTTGTGCATAGGTTATGTACAAATAGTACGGGATTTTACTTAAGAGAAATTGTTACTAGAAAGCAAGGTCCTGGTATCTTGAGGAACTGACCTACTTCCTTGGTCCTCAGTTCTTTGTGCTGACGAGACTTGTAGGCCAGGCAGATAAATAGGATTTATTGTAAAGTACATAAAGAGATAATTACACCTTCTAGCAATAAGGCAGGCAGTCCCAGGAAGACATCTGCACTGAATGGGAGTTTGGACACATTTTTATGGACCCAGTTGTTACTCTTGGTATCTAAGGAACTAGGGTAATAGAGGTGCTTCTCACAGATTTACTTAGGAATTACAAAATTTCTTCCTGTGTTTCTGTAGGGGCTTTAAGCATGTAAGAAACTTAGAAGAAAAGAAGTTCACTTAAACCAGGTCCTAGCCCAAGACAGGAAGTTCTTTAAAGAACATTTCCATTCCTGGTAACTGTACTGTAGGCTATGACAGCCAGCAATGGAATGTGCGATCTGCCAGAGTTAGATGGCCAGGTGGCCAGGTATCCAAAGGACTGCTCAGTGTACAACTTTATGATGGCACTGTGCTCTGTGAGCCAGCTTTAGGTTGGAGACCTAACAAATTACCCCAAATGCATTATACATTCAAGGGTTATTTTAATTATCTGGTAAGGTTTGCTATTTTGAACAGCAACCCACCCCATCCCTTAGTCCTGCTCAGGTCTATCAGCATAATAACAGGAGGATTCTCCATTTGTGAGAGGTCCCCAGAACCACACTCAGAAATACAGAGAATCAGCTCTATGTAGTCAGTGCTTAATAAAGGAAAGCAGATACTGCTCACAGCAACAGCATCGGAGTTACTTATGAAGTCTGGGCCTTGAGTTCAGGCAAATCACTGACAGAACAGAAAGAAGCCTCATGGAAAACCCACCCCTTTTCTTAGACACCATAACTTCCCAGAAGGATCACTGGTTCAGAACCCTGCTCTGGAATGGTATTGTTCCCCAGGCTACAGCTTGGTCCTAGTGGATCCTTCCTGTACCAGGGCCTGGCAAAGGCACTGCACTTGCACACACACACGCGCACACACACACGCACACACACGATCTTTCTCTGAACCATAAACATGGGAGCAGGAAGGACCCAATAGTAATAGGAGAGTGAGATAGGCCCTCCAGTCATGGGAAAGTAGACCTGCCCTATCTGGAGCTTGGTACCTCCTAAACTCTGAAGGTCTGTTACTACAGAGCTGGGTCCCAGTAGGCTGGAAGGAGCCCTTCCAACAAGAACCACTGTGTAAACTACATGGCTCTCCATGGGGCCAGCCTGCCCTGATTGTACATACAGGCTTGGGGTTCCAATGCTAGATCTAGGAGCAACAAGTCAGCCTTGGGAGGCTAATGTAGTCCTTCATAGCCAAGAGTATCAGTGAGTGGGGAAGGAAGTTGAGACTGTTCTGCTGACGCAGATCTGGCACTGGTGCTGCTGGGTGCTGAGCGGAGACCTGTCTGGCCCAGAACAAAGTTGATTCCAACAGCAGGTTTGAACCAAGCCCTGCATCACAGACTTCGGAAACTCCCACTAGGTAATTTCCACCTTCCAGAGGGCATCTCCTTCCCACCAGGCCTCTAGCTTACACACATGCTGTACCCACAGCTACCCATGCTCTCTCCTTGAGGCTGATCCTGCCCTCTCACTTGCTCACAGAATCCAGGAAGCCATGGCAGCCTCCAACAGCTATACCTTGGTGCTAGTACTGCAGCCTCAGCAGGTGCTACTAGGCATGAAGAAGCGGGGTTTCGGGGCTGGCCGCTGGAATGGCTTCGGGGGCAAGGTGCAAGAAGGAGAGACCATCGTGGATGGGGCCAAGAGGTAAGGAGGGGCAAACTCTGGCCACAGGCCACCTGGTAGGGGATAAGGATGGGTGTAGAGCCACATCCAGACCTGACCACTTAGACCTGTGTGTCTTAGAGCATGTACTTAACCCTTGAGCCTCTTTTTGTTTCTTCCCCACATCAGTCTCAACCCTTTTTTAATCGCTCACTTGTTTATATTTTGAGATAGAGTCTCAAGTTACTGAGTTTGTCCAGCCTGGCCTTGAGCTTTCCATCTTCCTGTCTCAGCCTTCCAGAGTACTAGTCTTACTGGGATGCTCACACTGGATGAGCCAATGTATCTTCATCTACAAAGGGGAATAATAACCTTGGCAACCTCTCAGGAGTGTTGTGATGATAAATGAGGAAAGCACGCAGAGGACTTGGGCCTGCCTGGCCTACAAGTACTGAACACGTTAGCTGTTGCCATGCAGTGGTGGCTGTGTCCAGGATTTATATGGCACTGTGGTTTCAGTTGCACAATAATGGCTCTGTCATGTAGCTATAGTGCTCACCAGCAATTTCGTTTCCTCAGTTTTGGGGGAGCTCATGGGTCACACTTACGTAAGCCTTCTGCACACAGTCTCAGTTCTACAACCACCTCCCAATGGGAATGAGCTGAAATCCAGAACAGTTGTACAACTTGCCCAAGTTCATACTGTCCTTCAGACGTCAACCTCTTTGCTGTCTCACAAGCTGGTAGGGATAAATGAGGTTGTCAGTATAAGCACTGCAAAGCCCTGCACGAAAATAGTAGTTATTGTTGTTCTAGTTATGTCAACCTTAAAGCCACTTGCCCTGAAGGAGAATAAAACCCTACATACAGAGAGAGGCTCTTGAGGAGGAGGGAGGGACACTGCAACCCAGCTTTCCTTTTTTTTTTTTTTTTTTTTTTTTTAATTTCAACTCAGTAATATTATATATATCTTATCCTCCAGTGGTCTTATCCTGTAGTGCATACTTCGGTGTACATGTGCAGATAAAATAATCCCCTATTACATGAAAAGGTCATCTCCCATTCTTTTATAATTGCTGGTCAGTTTCACAGGATATAATAGAATCACAGGCTTCAATAAGAAGAACCCTGTACAGCATGGGGAAAGACCCATCTAGTAAGTGGGCACCCAGATTGTGGCCTGCTGGCTTGTGTTCAGAAGTGTACGTGGACATGGACAGGTGGCCCAAGGCCTGGTTTACCATCTTCTGCCATGGTTATGGTTAAGTTATGAATTTGTAGAGCCCTGTACTCTGTTGCATTCAGGGATACAGAGAAGATCATGTCATAGCCCCCTTGTACAGGGCTTCCTGGCTCAGGAGAGGTAAGCAGCAAGGAGGTCTGCCCACACCCAGAAGTCTGGGTGTCCAGGACAAGGTGAGAACTGGGCACAGGGGGAGCTCTCCAGGGTTCTGACAGGGGCATGGCCTTCACAGCAGCACACGCACCAGAGCACAGGGGCTGTGCAGAGAAATGGAAGCAGTTGAGGGCCAATCAGCTGGGCAGCCTGGACCAGGTGGCTCAATGCCAGCTGCCTATCTTGCTGGTGACATGTGCAACTCTCAGGTTACTCTCAGCAGCCTTGAGATGTTTGATTATGAACTGTCTTAAGAGTCTCTGGACTATATCCTGCTGGTCTTGTAACTATCACTCATTTTAGGATTGAAATAAACACAAGCCATTAGTCCAGACTCTAATGGCTAAGCAAAACAGCAGTTCTTCCTCTGATGAGGTATGAAGTGGGGAAGGAGATAGGTATGGTGCAAAAGGCAAGCCTTCTCAGAAGGAACCTGCGTCCATCCAGGCTGTGCTTACTCCACTACCACTTCCACACCAGCCACTGACCTGGGCAGGTGCAACAGCCCCTCAATGGACTCTAGCTCCTGCATTTCCTCTGTGGCCCACACTCTACCTGGCTGACAGACTGTGCCACACAGTCTGGTTCCCTAACCACCCCTCCCCGTTTCTGACCCTAGCATTTGCATGTATTCATGTGAAGCCCTTCAACATGTTCCAGCTCTCTTAAAGTCATCACCTGGGGCCAGGGATGTAGCTCAGCAGCACAGCACTGGCCTTGTAAGCACAAGGCCCTGACTTCGATTCCCCATACCTCCTGTGAAGAACTCTCCACCTGTTACTGACACGTGCCGGGGCCATGTTAGGTATTGGATTTGTGGAGCCCTCTGCTCTGTCCTGCTCCCTAGGACTGTTGTACACCAGTCTTCCCAGCCTCTGACCTGGCACACCCCACCTTGGCCTTAACACTTCCTTCCCAGAAGCATTCTGAGGCTAGAACTCCATTTATGTCATATTTTTCCTGCAGTGTAACGTGTACAAACTTGCCCTCTGCTGGAATTTTAAGGGGTTCCCCTCTAATCAACATGCATATCTAATAACAGGACAGGTAGCCTTGGCCTCACTGCCACAGCTGAGGACTTGGGTCTGGCTTGAAGTGTCAGGTGTATGGTGTCATGTTGAGGGACCCTGTGTGCGGGCTCTTCCCAGTGTTACATGTGTACATAGCTGTGTCCACTCCTTCTCGCTGTACAAGACTCCAGCACAAGATACACTGCATCTGTCCCCTCATGTATATTGCTATTTTGTGGCTGGCACAGGGTGATGGGCCCTGAAATCCAGTGTGTTCTGGCTCTGCACCTAGGGGGGAAAACCACAGTTCCTGTGGGCTGCAGGGAATGCTGCCAGGCTGTCTCCAAAGCAGCAGTGCTCACTTCAGCCCCCCACCCCCCCAGGGTCTGCATCCTAGTTCTCCTGATCCTTAGGAGCAAGTAGGAATTTCTGTCCTTGTGGTTGGAGCATGTTTGCCCTGATGAAAGAGTGGGGACGCTGGATGTCTGCAGCCCAGCACAGGGTTCTGCACTGGCCACTCGCACTTGCTGCCTTGTTAACCCAGTACCTTTTCCTTACCAAACTGGTCCTTTATGCATTTTACATATAATTCGATACATTGCAAATACTTTCTACTCTGTGGCTTTTCTTTTAATTCTTGTTTTAATAAACAGATATTTAATTTTAATCCCACATATTTTTATATCTGTATGGTTAACATCTTGACAATTACTGAAGTGACCTGCATATCACAAGCTTAAGGTGATGCTCTCCTAAGAATCTCTTAAACAGAAATGTAGCTGTCTAACCACACAGAACTCATTTGCCACATAGGACAGCAGGGCTGTGATTAGGGATTATTTTCATGTAGATATCTAATTGACTGTTCACTTGCTGAAGAACAAGTTTCCCCTGTGCTCTGACACCTCTGTCCAGATGAGGTGAAACCATATTTGCCTGCTTTACTATGCCCAGCTTCTGCAGAGGGCAGGCTTTCCACAGGAAATAGGTGGCAGGACAATGGATGCAGATTCTGCAAAGCCAACTGGATGCCAGTGCTCATATGGAGTCTGGGCAGAAGACACAGCAGCCTTTGTCCTGACCTCACTGCAGATGGAAGAATGGCTTGCGATTCATTTCTATATGGATAGTCCACATCTCTACAGCCTTGCTGTGAAAATCCCATGGTCCTGGGGTTTCACATGTACCTGTAGCTCCTCAGGATTCACCCATTTCCCCTCCTGTCCCAGGTTCTTTCCCCCCTGGTAACCCAGCCATGGGGCAGTTCTGGTTTCCATGTTTCACAGACTCCTGAGGCAGGGGCAGCCTTGCCTGTGGACAAGGTCAGCAGTTCAGCACACACAGCTACAATGTGCTTTGGCCCTGTGAGCTCAGTAGTAGTGCCCTTGGACTCCCAAGGGGCTATGGTAAGTCCTGAGGAACTTACCTCTGGACACTCAAACAGCAGCTCAGAGTGCAGTTCAAGATGTTATGGTAAGGAACACTTTGACAAGAAACCACCATGCCCCCCCCCCCCGGGTATGGGAGGCAATACAGGATAGCAAAATGCAGGGATTCCCTACACAGGGATGAGGATGCTGCAGCCCGATGGGCAGTCTGAGGATCCCTGATTCCTTGGGAATTAGCTGGCCTCTGTGTACATCCTCTCCCAGGAAATCTGGTATGGAGGGGCCCTGTCCATCGCGAGACTCCCAGAGCACAATATGCCTCAGCAGCAGGGCAGATCTGAATGCCTATCTGCTCCCACATGGTTGGGGAAGCCACTGCGTACACAGGCTCCCCCACCTCTAGGGTAGGCAGGAACTTGGGGACCTAAAGTTTGTGGGATAAGTGTATCAGTTCTCTGGTGGTTGTTAAGTTCATAATATAAACATTGTTTTCTGCTAGTATCAGCAACAAGAATACAGAGACCAGTTGCAAGAACAGCTAATGCCAAATGCTAAAGCTTCCTACCCCCGCCTCTACTATGGAGAGTGCTTTCTACTCTATTTGTGCTTAATTTATTGCTCATCCTGTTCTCCATCTGCCATGTGCATCACAGATACAGCCAGACACGTTAGCAAAACTGTAACAGGGTCGTCTTCATCTGTCTAATTATCCCAGCCTGCGAAATGGAGTTTTAGCTCCATCACTAAGGAAATTATTGATATGGCATACACTGCCACGTACTGGGGGAAGATTAACCAAAATCAGTCAAAACATTGTATCAGTAAGGGATGATGTTTAAAGCAAGAGCTGCCAGCCTGCTGCCAGAGAGGCGGGGGAGGCCCTGCTGAGCACTTGCAGTATGTTTAATTGGGGAGCCACTGCACACCCTCCCTAAGTGAAACTAATTTCTTAGGTCACATCCAACTTTATCTCAATGGGTATACTAATTTCTTGGAGCTGTGCAGCTGATTCCACAGCACAGAGCGGGTCAAGACCCATTTAGTCTAATGTGTAAATAGTGCTTTGCATATAAACAGTACTATCCTGCCTTATTACAGGCAGAAAGTAACAGTTTTGTTCCTAAAATAATAGGCAAGTTTTCTTATATACACCTAGAAATGTTCAGACACAAGTTAATGTAGGGCAGTGCTGAAGCAAGGTACCTCATAGCAGGAGGGAACCTGAAGACCATAAGATTCCTCTGTTCAGAGCCTTGCTTGTCTATAATCTCAGCACTTGAAAGGCTGAAGCAGGAGGATTGCAATTGAGCCCAAAGCCAGCTTGAGCTATAGCAGGAACCTGTCTCATGAAAAGTAGCAGTTCAGAAACCAGTCAGAAGAAGGTGGGAGTAGGGAAGAGGGCTGTTCCACATACCTCTCAGTAAGTGAACATTTTGAGGTACAGCATGTCTTCTTTAAAGGACGTGCAATAAGAGAGACCCGAAGAGCCGGGCATGGTGGCTCACGCCTGTAATCCCAGCACTCGGGAGGCTGAGGCAGGAGGATTGGTGCAAGTTTGAGACCAGCCTGGGCTACAAAAGTGAGCTCAAGGCCAGCCTGAACTGCATAGTGAGACCCTGTCTCAAAAAGACAAAAAAAAAAAAAAAAAAAAAAGAGAGAGAGAGAGACCCGAAGGAAAATCACTAGAATGACACCAATAGTTATCAGTGGGTGATAGGTCTCCGTGTGTTGTTTCTTGAATTGTCTACAATTAACATGTAATTTTAAATACTTAAATTAGCAGTAGCACAAGATACTTAGGCAAGGTGAGTCCTGTTGCAGTGAGCAGGAGGGCCTGCTCCAGGGTAGGATCTCTTACAGCTCCATGAGCTGCTGGTGTCCCAAGAAGAGGGAGGGGAATGTGAAGGGAGACATCTAAAACATGACCCAGATCAGTGTTCAGAGTAGCTGGCTCAATGGCAAACCCTAAGTCAGAAATAAGCCCTTTAGGAGGGACCATGAAGACATGAGTTTTGGTCTTGCATTGGCACCAGGCCTGAAGGACAATATTTGGGTGCAGAACACAGAGCAAGAATCAGGGCTCCAGATTACAATAGTTTGCAAGAGGCCTGAGTCTGAAGGAGCAGGAGTCAGTTCTTGCCCTGGACTTCCTTGAGAGACTTCAGAGGTAATAGTTCTTCGCCATTCCCTAGCCCCTTCCTAAAGTCTCCAACCTGAATTCCTTTAGTTTTTTTTTTTTTTCAGTCAGGTTCATGATATGTTGCCTAGGCTAACCAGGATAGTCTTGAACTCCTATACTCCAGAGATCCTCCTGCTTCTGCCTCTGAATAACAAGGGTTTTAGGTATACACCTCAAACTTTTTTAAAGCTTAAATTAATTGACCAGTTGGGCCAGTTTGGGATCTGCTAACACTCAGATGATATCCCCTTGGTATCTTGAGCCCACATATCCCAAGTCTGGGCAGGCACTGTGCTTCAGTTGATGTCTCTTTATATCCCTTTCTGCTCATAGGGAGCTGCAGGAAGAGAGTGGCCTAACTGTGGACACACTGCAGAAGGTGGGCCACATCACATTTGAGTTTGTGGGTGTCCCCGAACCAATGGAGGTGCACATCTTCCGTACTGACAGTGTGCAGGGGACGCCCAGGGAGAGTGATGGTGAGTCTCTGGGGGCTGGTTCACCACTGCAATGGGGGAGGGATACCTGGTCTCCTGCCTGGCCCATCTCACATGGAGGTTCTAGGCTCAGACTGTGCCTCCCAACTGGGGGTACAGGGCACACTATTTTCCTGCTCCATGAAATAAGAACAGTCAGATTCAGCTCTTCATAGAGAGAGCTTAGTGCCATGTCCCAGAGGGGAGTTCCATCAGTGATGAGCCTGCTACGTTTATGCCCCTTGGTATAGAAATGCGCCCTCAGTGGTTCCTGCTGGACCAGATCCCCTTTGGTGACATGTGGCCTGATGACAGCTACTGGTTTCCACTCCTGCTTCAGAAGAAGAAGTTCAAAGGATACTTTAAGTTCCAAGACCAGGACACCATCCTGGACTACTCACTGCATGAAGTGGATGACATCTAGCATCAGCCACTGTCCCTGCTGGGTCTGGCTGATGGGCAGCCACAGGCTGTTTCCAGCTGAGCTCAGGATGCCACCATCAGGGCAGTATCTTCTCTTTTAGATGATTGGGCACAGGCTGGCAAGATGGCTCAGCGGTCTAAAGCACTTGCTGAGGCAACTGTAGGGACCGTGGTTCAATCCCCGGGCACCACATGCTGCGCCAGCCCTACCCCCCAGGGCAGGCTGAGCCAGCCATATTTAAAAAAAAGATGATTGGGCAGAGAAAATAAAGGTCTTTATTTTAATGGTCTTTAGTAGGCACTGATACATCCTACTTACCCTGGCCACAGGAAGCCACCAGCTGTGCTGGGCTACCCTGGCCTTCTAGATAAAGATGGGAACAGGATGAGGAGGATCAGGTCTGCCTAGTGCTATACCCCCCCATCTGTTTATCTTCTCCTTTCACAGTAGAGGACAGTGAGGCATGGTCAGGGACTCAGGGTCAAGCCCTAGATTTAACATATCCCAGGCTTGTTCTGTTCTCTTCACCACCTTCAATGGAGAAGCTGTTCATTTTCTGCAGGGACCACTAGATAGGAGAACAGAAACACCCACAAAGTAGGGAACTTCTTCCACAAAGAAGCTACTAGACTGGGGAGGTAGCCCAGTAGAATAAGTGCTTGCCTAGCAAGTACAAGGGCCCGAGGTTAAATCCCAGGTTCCACAAAAAAAAAAAAAAAAAAAAAAAAAAACCACAAAGAATCTACAACATGACCCAACTTTCACACACATTTAACAACTTCACGCGTTTCTGGATAAAACTACAGAATGCAGGTCGTGTGTAAACAGTTCCAGTTTATTAGATGTGGAAGCAACTGATTCTTGCAGCCATGAAAAGTGCTTCATATGTAACACCTGGCTTGGGCCACACAAGAAAAGGCCCTGAACACTAGGAACAGTGCTGATTTCAGCTTTGGGTCCTACACAGGCCCACAAGGAAATCCTTTCCTTCACAGCCTCAGACCCAGCCTCACACCACCCGAGCTTGGTGGGCCCAACAGAAACGTGCTCTGCACTTCCCATTGGAAATCACCACCCTCTGGCCACATGGCCATCTGCACGACCATAGCTGGGTACCCCTTAGTCTTCCTCACCAGGACGCTGCATGCCAGGTCTCATTTCTTATGGGGATGTTGCCAAGCATCTTTCTATCAGGTCAAGTGTGGCCATAGTGAGGGTACACAGGCTCAGCAGCAAGACAAGGAGTTGGGGCCCCTGGTCCCCCATCACCATGAGACCTTCACGTTGGAGCTAGGAGTAGGTTTCCTGCCTAGAGTAAAAGCTGAACACACACTGCCAGCCCAGGTGTGGGGTGCGGCACTAGCAGCCCACAATTCTAGCAGGTCCCTGCCTAAAGCACTAGGGGTGAGACATGGTAAGCAACAAAGAAAGAAACTTCCACACCCACTGCCTGGCACATGAGTTACTGCAGGGCATGCAGAGTACCCTCCTCCTCTGCTTTTGACTTGTCCCACTGCTGTGAGAGGCTACCAGGTCCACAATCTTATCATTCCCTCACCCCCAGTTCTCTGCCAATTCTTTAATGTATAAAGTTCGTTTTGACCAGCCATGGTTGCATATACATGTAATTCCAGCTATTGAAGCTAAGGCAGAAAGATCCAAAGTTCAAGGCCAGTCTGATTAATTTAGCAAGAGCTCTCAAAGTAAGATTACGAAAGGTCTGTTGGAGTGGACCCGTGGTAAGGCATTGCTTAGCACCTTCACTCCCTAGCACCATACATACACAGGTCCATCCTGGGAATGTCTTTTGGAATGCCCCCACAGCCTGGAGAGGCATACCCTGAGATGAGGGCCTCCTCTCAGCAGCAGGACAGAAGGCCTTAGGGTTGGGGCTCCAGACACAGTTTGGAGAGCAACTCAGGGCCACATGGCAGAGGGAAGTCAGGCAAGAGTCACCTTGAACCACAGGGGGACAGTCTGCCCTTTGGCCAGCCCATTAGCAGGAAGGTATAGGCAGAATCTGCCCATTCTCACAGGGGCAGTACTGAATTCTAGCCACCACATCCTTCCAGGGGGTTCCACCCAGCTATCTGCCAGATCAAGGCAGCCCTGACTCACTCTGGCCTGTCAGCATGAGCACAGGAAAGGCACTGGGCAACAGGCAGAAATCCTGGCATGGGAATAACCAGAAATGCTATGTGTGTCTTCTAAGCCTTTCCCCAGCTATCGAGGACGGGATTGATGACACCCGGAGCCCAACAGAAACCCTGTGTGTCCACTGTAGGTGGGATGAGAGCAGCCATGACCTAGACCTGACCTCACAGAACAGGCAGCCAACTCCACTCAGCCTGAAATGCCCTCCCCTGGCAAGCAGGTAGGGGTTCTGCAGTCTCCAAAAAAGGAAAATGGTTTCAAAGGCTCTGCCCCAGTGACACTGCCCCTCTGAAGCCCAGCCAGAAGTGTCCTTTTGTTGTACCTTCCCCCTGCGTCTCACCTGTCCCCTGGCCCACCTCTCATATCTCAGTTCCCTACAGCGTGGCCTCTAGCAGTAGCCACCAAGGGTTGTAAAGGAACAGCTTCCAGCCTCTGACAGATAGGAAGAGCCTCCATACCATCACCCCAGAGATCTCTACATTGGATCTTGCACTCAACACATGGGACTCTCAGAATCTAACTCATGCAGAGGGAAGCTAAGGATGCCTGGCCTGGAGGCAAGCCCAGCCCAGGCCCTGCAGACATTCACTGGAGCATGTCCCCTGGACACCCACACTATATACCAGGGACTTTTTGCATTAATTCACCTTCCTTCCTTGCCTTCAGTTCTGGTGTACAACGCAGTGACCCAGCTGCCTGTGTCTGGGGCCCCAGTCCACAGCCTGAACTCTGCCCACCAGAGACTGGCACTCCTCACCTGATGGCTACCTGCTCATGGGATAGTCCTATCTGCCCTTTCCTCTACCTCAGCTGAGCCCTGCTCCAGATGAACACCTCTGGACTATTTGGGTACGGTAGTGGGGACAGGAGCTGCTATCACGCACCCAGGGATGACCTGTAATATGGAAACAATACTTGCTCTCCAACTCTAGCCACCTGGAGAAAATGATCCTAGAGAGCCTCAACATCACTGGGGGTATGCAGGGTCTGTAGGCACAGAGCTGGTCAGGGGTGCAGCCTTCCACCCACAAATGGGGCAAAGATAGCTGGCTATGTCCCCAAGAACCTGGATAGCATGAGCTCCTCTGCTTCAGCCCCTCCAGGTACCCAGGGCAGCAGCTGCCATCTGAAGGGAATCAGCCAAGGACACACTATTTAAAAAGAGGTTTTAGTAAGTCACAGGGAGCTCTGCTGTGGCCTTGGGAACTAGTGGGGACATAGGCTGTCCTCTGCAGGGGACTGTGGTGGGGTCAGTGCACTGTGGGGTCCAGCAAAGAGACAGCTGAGCTTCGGCTTCAGATCGTTCCACACCTTGCTCATCTGCAGGAGAGAAAAGCCTCCAGTGAGAAAGGGACTATCTGGGACATGGGTGCTCCAGGTCACAATCAACAGAGGGCCCACTGTGAGTCCCTTTCCCACCCTGCCATAGGCTATGACCACAGCTTCTGAGGGTAAGGGTACATCAGCCCATCCCATTCTTCAGTGGGGGCCATCCCCCCAGGGTCACAGGTGGCTCATCCACAGTTCTACATGCAGGACCAAAAGGCCATCACCTGATTTATAATGGAATTTTAAGAAATGTGACTGCCAGCAATGAGGGAGACTGAGGCAGGGGGATCACATTTGAGTCTCACCTGGCAAATTAGACTGTCTCAAAATTTTAAAGAATTTTAAACAAGACTAGGAGTATAGCTGAGTGGTAGGGCAACTCTGGATTCAAAGGAAAGAAATCGGAATCATCCCCAGCACTGTGTCCCACAGCTTTACCACTGACCCTTTGCCTGGCCCAGCAGGCCACATCCACCAAGTGAACAAGACAGGACAGAATAGAGGACCTAACAACCTACCAGGCACTTTCACATTTTAACATGGTGGACATTGGGGAGGCCTGGCCATAAGCTGGGGTAGAAACCCAGACTGATGTAAAGTCTTCTATGACAAGTACTAGGAGACGGGATTAGCAAATGGCTAGCCATGAAGAGACTGCTCACAGTTCCATTCCTGACAACATGCCTGGCTGGAATGCAGCCCTCCTGCTACCACTCACACAGTCCTTCACTGACACCACCAGCCATCCAGATGATCAAGCCTGTACTTATCACCCAAGATGTCACTCTGACTTCCAAACCTTTTATACTTCTTCCATGATGATTAAGGATCTACCCTCTGGCCCAGCAGGATGGCTCAGTGGTCTAAAGCGCCTGCTTAGGAAAGCTTGGGTGGTTGCAGGGACCGTGGTTCGATCCCCGGCACTACATGCTGCACCAGCCCTGCCCTCAGGGCAGGCTGAGCCAGCCATAAAAATAAGCAAAAGTTCTGAAACAAGAAAAAAATAAAATAAAATAAAAAATTCTTTGAAAAAAAAAAAAAAGGATCTACCCTCTGACTGGTGAAGCATACTACTGGGTGCAGCTGGATGGCCTCCATCTAGTCTGGTCCCTGACCCCTTCCTCTGGTGCTGGGGCTCTCATCTGTCTCTCAGCCTCCATGAACTAAGCAGCTTTCCTCTGCCACAATCTTCTGCCATGAGGTTTCATGCACAGAAACTATGAGCAAATGAAACCTCGTTTAAGTTGTAGATGTCAGGTATTTCATCCAGGGGTCAGAAAGCTAACACAGCTACCTCTCTGGTCTGTTGCTGTTCCTCCAGTAGGGCCTGTATTTCCCAAACTGCCTGAAGTCACCCCTGCAACCAGCAAACTACAGGGCACCATGGAGTATTTCACCAGGGAAAGTATATTGCTTAAACTACATGGAAGCTATGAGATCAGGACACAGTTAATGATAGAATGCAAAAATGTTCTTTGGCCTAGGGGTGCTGTGAAAACTGCTAGGCACTGTGAACACCAAGAACTCTGGCAGCATGGGAACTTCTGTCTCAGGCTGAGGTGACTTCTCCCTTGAAATGTGCCACCAAGCACCCTTCTCTGAGCACAATTCCCTGAGCCCTTTCCCCACTGAAGCAGGCTGTACAACTCCACATCTGGCACAGATGCCCCCTGGCAGGGCTACACTCTTCATCAGGGCTAGCCTGGCTACTACCTAGCCAGTCCTAATTACACCCAACTGGTTTGATGGCCTCCATCTATCCTGGCCCCCAACCACCATGGTGACCTTTCTGAACTGCAGATATAAGTTCATGTGACTTATTGTCTTTCAATCTCCCCTGGGCTCTGCAAAAGCCCTGACCAAGGCATGAGAGGCCAGCTTCCTACTCACTGTCTTATTCTCTGTATCCTGGGTGACAGGGACACTAGAACCTGCTTGTGCTCAGCACCAGTCACAGATGCCCAGGCCAGCCTCAGGAAACTGGCAGAGCCATACTTTTTGCCATTTTTCCATAAGAAAACTGAACTGCAAAGGTCAAGAGAAACTGCAGCACTTGTGTAGAAGGGACCTGAGAACAAAGTGAACGAACTCTGAGCCTGGCCTCCTCCCCTGCTTCGAGAGGCTAGAATGGCCACACAGAGATGTATCTTTTTTAGGAGGTGTCCATGCTCCGGGCGTTAGTAGAAGGCTTCTCTGATCACTTAGAAAGACAGCCAGGTCAAGACACATTAGAAAGAGGAGCCATGGGGGTTATAACGGCCAGGAAAGAGGGACAAAATGAAGAAGAAAAAATATTTTTGGCAGTACTGGAGATTGAACCCAGAGCATCAACAATGAGTTACATCCCCAGCTCTTTTATTTTGAAAGAGGGTCTTGCTAAATTGCCCATGGTAGGCTTAAACTTTGCAGTCCTCCAGCCTTAGCCTTCTAGAGTGCTAGGATTACAGGCATGTGCCACCAGACCTGGCTATCAATCATTGTTTAAGTGTTGCCCCAGTTTACAAGTATTCTCCACTGACTGGAAATGGACAGGCAGATGCTGAGAGGAGTGAGCAAATCACCAGAGATGTAACCTGCAGTCATCATCTCTGGATCACTCACAATCACACCCAGAGTGTCCCTCCCTCAAGACCATTTACAGCATCACTTCTCAGACCAGAGGAAGCTGGGCACAGGTGTCCTGAAATGTAGCCAGTTGTTGTACTCCTAATCATGAAACCTGACTCTCAGCATCCCTCCTCACAAATAAATGCTCCAGACTTCTCCAGTCCTCCTGGAAGGGAAGAAACTATCCTTTCTGGGCTCTGTCTGTTCCTCCCAGCAAGAACCATGTGAACAATTTCGGAAGTAGTTATGAGGGCCAGCAAGGTAGCTCAGTGGACTAAGCATTTGTTTGGGCAAGGGGAGGGACTGGGGTTCAACCCTCAGCACCACAAGCCTCATCAGCTCCTGCCCCCAGGCATGCTGAGCCTGCCACTGAGACCAGTGTGGTGGTGCACACCGGTAATCCCAGCACTGAGGAGGCTACAACAGGAGGATCACTACAAGTACAAGCTGCATAGTGAGACCCTGTACCAAATACATAAAGGAGAAGGAGGAAGGACGAAGAGGAGGAGCAGGAGAAGGAGGAAGAAGAAGAGACGGAGAAGAAGAAAAGTAGAAATAATAATAATATAGTCTGGTCACATGAGACCAGTGGATCCAAATAAAAACTATGCCTTAAGCTCCATTCAGTCCCCAGCTCTGCTGACTGACATAATTTTCTAAGGTTGTGGCTGTCAGGGTTGCAAGCCTGGGGAAAGGCAGCTGGTAACAGGAGGGTACTGGTACAGGCAAGCAGGGCTGGGGTGGGCCTCACCTCTTTGTGCCCCTGGATCTGTGAATTCACGAAGGCCCCAAGGATATGGGAGGTGAGGGGAAGGTACACATGGACCAGCTGCGTCTCCTGATGCAGGCAATAGAGGGAGAAGTAGTTGCGAAGCTCCATCGTTTGGATCACATTCTCCTGCTGCAAGGAAAAGAGCCCCCTCTATTCCAGCAAATGTTGGAGAGAGGAGCTCCAAAGCCTATGTACATCACCTGCCTCATCCCAGGCTCAGCTGTCTTTGTGTAGCCACTATAGCAAAACAGCAGGGAACCAAGGGCCAGGGCCATAGCCTGGTGAATGGGAGGGAAGCACATTGTTAAGGTCCCAGCCTTCCCATCCCTACCTCCACAATGCGGGACTCAAGCTGCTCTACAGACTCGGGCTCGCAGTTCTGCACAGCAGCACTCATCATCTGCCTCTTCATCAGCCCGTACTTGTGCAGTGCACGCTGGTGCTTGTGTAACACACCCTTCTCATGCCGCTCACACAGGTCCTGCAGAGAGGAACATGCACATGCCCCTGCACCTACCCAGAAGGAGCCAGAACCACAGAATAGTCTGGAGCCTGTCCCATGGCACCAGCAACAACTTTAAGATTTCCCACCTTTCACAGGAAAAGCACCAAGCTCTGTTGCAGAAGAGAGAAGAAGCCTCCCTCTAAACATTTTTTAAAACATGGCTGTTGATACCTCACTCTTCCTCACTCAGGAAACAGCGGGAGCAAAGTGATTCAGGATCAGGCCTTGCTAAGATCTGAGACACATGCTAGTCTGCATGGGGACACACAGTACAGAACACCCTCGGCCCCAAAGCAAAACCCTGTGTACAATAAGTCTAGGTTAGAAGTAGAATGGAGTTTAGAGCCCAGGACAGTTCCAGACCTCAGAATGCAAATGCTACCCAGTTCCACAGAACAGGTGTCTGGTCAGCAGAAGTCTGGGCAGTCCTGAAAGGAAGACTCACTGGCATAAAAGGGTAGGATCCTAAACAACCACAATCAGAAACCTCAAGGCTATTGGCATCAGGCTCTAGAACGCATCTGCTACTATCTCTTTCAGAGGTAGAAGAATGGGGTATTTTTTAGAATGTTCTCCATAAGCACCAGACTGGTTCTCCTTGAACACTACAATGGAAAGGAGTCCCTCAGTAGCAATGAGTCCTTGCTCCAAGAACCATCAGTCACAACTGATCCTGTCACAGATGGTCTGCTGAGAAGGCTTTCCCTGCTCTGATCTGAGGGCAACCTCCTGCACACTCCACCTGCTCCTGGATCACCTCCCTTCCTGATGGCCTAAGCCACCAGATTCTGAAGGAGAACCCTGATAGTCACACACCACACACCACACACACACACACACACACACACACACACACACACACACACACACACACACACAGCTCATGCCCAGGGCAACGCCCTTCCCACATTCAGCAAGAGAAGCCTGCAGGGGCTTGGGCCACCTGTGTGGAGACATCACCAGGCCATGAAAGACCCATCCTGCCATTAGGGCAGAAACCCTGGACTCCCCTCATGGTTCTTGGAAACATACTCTGGAAGGTCACTCACAAAAGATCTGTCCCTGCCCATGGGGCAACTCAGACTCACTTTATAGGCTTGAAGCAAATCCAGGAAAAGGTTCAGCTTCTCTACCACATCATGCTCTTCTTGTCTGCCCTAGGAAAGAAGGATGAGTTATTGAGCACAGGCCAACCCAGGATCTGAGAGTGCTGGAGAGATCATGAACTGCTGTCACAGCCTGGAAGACTCATCTTTAAGAGCCACCATCCTATGCTGCAAAAGGGCCCTCCTTTCTGCATGACAGCTCCCAGCACAAGACCAGGAGGCACAGATATTTTCAAACCCAACAGTTCTGACAGACAGGACAGCACCCCCTCTGCTTTGCTGTCCCCCCACTCAAACACACCCATGAAGTATCACTGGAGGTTGTGGGTGTTTTGGTTCCCTACTCAGAGGGACAGACTGCAGGTTGCGCAGGCAGGAGGAAAGAGATACTGCTGCAAAAAAGGATGTGTCCCAGTAGAGGTGTGAGTCAGGTGAACACAGTCTGGTTCGTGGACAGGTAAGGGAGACAAGAAAGAGCCAAGTGTTGTAGCAGGGGAGAAAAGGGTCAGACACGAGCTCTTTATCCCTCTGGCTCAGGCTGCAGAGTGAGTGTAACCATGAGACAAGTGCCGCTAAGCCTGCAAGCAGAGACCCTCATATTAACAAAGGGAAAGTCCAGCTCTGGACCTGTCCTCAGTACCCTAGGGACACAAATGACCATCAGCACCACACAGAGACTGCCCTGACTTCCCAGTGTACAAGGAGTAGCAGGTCACCCTAAGTGCAAGGGTTGGTGGGCAAAAGGAAGCAGGAGACAGAGAAGTGAAGTGTATGGGAACACAAGCACCGGAATGAGACAGCAACCACCTCTAACAACTCAGGACACCCATCCACCCTCCAGGCTTCAGTCTGGAGGTTCCTGTTACTCAGTCCCATACCTACAGCAACCTTAGATACTAGCCAATAAGGTCGGGGAATAAGAGGTGTGTTGAGGATTTTCCAAAAACGAAAACACATCAGCTTGTAGGAAAGCAGACCTAGGGTTATTTCTGCCCATGTCAGCCACGAAGACCAACTTCTGTTCAGCACGCAGGACCCAAAGCCATCAATACATGCCTTAAGAAAGACCACAGGTGGGCATCATGGTACATGCATGTAACTGCAGCACTCCAGAGGCTGAGGCAGGACAAACACAAGTTTCATCCTAGCCTGAAAACTTGGTGAGACATCGTCTAAACATTTTTTCAAAGGGCCGGGGATATGGCTCAACCACACAGTGCCTACCTGGCAAGCATAAGGTCCTGAGGTTGATTCCCAGTAAAAAAGAAAAAAAATATTTTTTAAAGACTGAAGATATGCTGGGCGTGGTGGCTCACGCCTGTAATCCCAGCACTCGGGAGGCTGAGGCAGGAGGATTGGTGCGAGTTCGAGACCAGCCTGGGCTACAAAAGTGAGCTCAGGACCAGCCTCAACTGCATAGCGAGACCCTGTCTCAAAAAGACAAAAAAAAAAAAAAAAAAGACTGAAGATATAGCTCAGTGTGAAGGCCCTGGATTCAATCCCTAGTGTCATACATACACAGAAAAAGAAACATCCATGGTGCCATCACTGTAGAGAGATATGCCCCTGCTCCAAACCTCATCTGTATTGATGGCATATCTACATCTCCTAATGGGCATGAGGAGAACAAAACTAGTACACACAAAGCTGGAATTAGAAAAACAGCTCCAGGATGCCTTCATTCTACACCAGGGGATAGATGGAATTTCAGCTGATTAAAGTCCTGATCCAGTTTCATGTAAAAATTCTACTTGACCACAGCCAAAGACAGTGAAGAATATTCAGGATGTAGAAATTCTCTACACATTAAATTTCAAAAAAATTTGTGAAGTATCAAAGAGCCACTGAGCTAGGAAGACCTTCATGTGACAAACTCCCCAATACAACAAAAGCCTGGGCCTTCTCTCATTGTCAAGTTGGAAGTGTTTGGTGACAAAAGGCCTGAAACATCTCTGATGGTGTGACTTTCAACACACCATCTGCAGGCCACAGAGATAGCTCTGTGCACACAAGTGCCTGCCTGGCGAGTGTAAGGTTGTGAGTTCAAACCCTGGTCCCACAAAAAGAAAAAAAAAAAAAACCACCATCTGCAGAGCCAGGGATCCCAGCACCCTGCAGAAGGTTCCCTGCAACAGGAATGATTGCATTTTGTTTTAAATATGAGCCTAGAAGAAAGGTTCAGGTTAAAGGGTTTTTTTGTTTTGTTTTGTTTTGTTTTGGGTTTTTTTGTCTTTTTGAGACAGGGTCCCACTATGCAGTTCAGGCTGGCCTTGAGCTCACTTTTGTAGCCCAGGCTGGTCTGGAACTCACACTGATCCTCCTGCCTCAGCCTCCCGAGTGCTGGGATTACAGGCGTGTGCCACCACACCCGGCTAAGTATTTGTTTTAAAGATCAGTCCAGCTCCCTTGTATTCCACTGGTTGGGCAACTGAGGTCCAGAGACCAAAGTAACTGGAGCAAAATCACAGCACAGATACTGTGAAGTGCAGATCCTGGCCCAAGCCTGAGCCTGTCCATCCAAGCAAACTGGTTCCTCATTGGTCCCCTCTACCTTGGAAAAGGGACACCCACAGATCTAGAGAACAAACAGTCCTAGTGCAGATAAAGAAGGCACCAATACCACCCTAACCTCAGTTTCTAAATGGAACACACAGCCACCCAGAACAGAAGAAGGAAAAGGACTTCCCACAGCAGCAGAGATCAGAATCTCTCTTCTATGTGAACATATTCTCTGCATCTGAGCACCCAGCTCCCAGCCAGCAGAGCCCCCGAATGGCCAGCAGGTGGATCCAGCACACAGACAATGGAGTTTCACAGCCCAGGCAGGGACATTTATTTATAACCATCTACTCACAGCTTAAAGACCATTTCCCTCCCAACAGGCAACAAGCTGATACTCTGAAAATCAGGTGACAGCTTTATAACATAAAAGCACCAGATGAGGCTTTAGGCCTGACAGTAACTACTACTACATCTTCAAATGAAGATAGTCCCCCAGTGACTATCAGATTCTTTACAGATTTCTAAACACAGATCGTGAATAGCAGCACTATTTCTAGATGTTAAGTGGGTGTCAGGGTGATAGGAAGGCAAGAATCTCTTGAGCACTGGCAGCTTAGTTATTACTGATGAGTTAAGCTGCCACATTATTCTGCACAATGGGAACTATCTGGTCACCCAAAAGCATGCTCTGAAGCCCACAATTATAGTTTTATGGACAGATTCCACACCAGGAAATCCAGTAAGTCACCATCTCAAAAAATAAAAGGCACTGAAAATGTAACTCAGTGCAAAGGCATTGGAGTCAATCCACAGAAACAAAAAGGGGTCAGGGGAGGAATCCACCTTCTAGACTCAGCAGAATCAACCCTGGAGACACTAGAGCCCAGCATGTTTCTGTCCTTTGCAGCCCTCTCCCAAGCACACCTGACTCATGCTGAGTGGTCCAGAGTAGACAGGACAGGCAGTACCTCCTCACAGGGACTGGTGAGCACTCGGAGCTCAGATCTGGGGGGGTGCACAAGCAGGAGGCACAACCCCACTGACCAACAGCACGTCCTGCACTGGGGACAGAAGACAGGAAGCAGGAGGCCACTCACCTGTTGCGCAGCTTTGTCTGCCAACACTGCAAACTCCACAGATAGGCCCTTCAGAGCCTGCTTCAGCGAGGCCCAGGTGCTCAGGTGCAGAGTGGCCCAGGAGGGCAGCGGGGTCATGTCAGACCCTACGGCACTGTGGGAAGTGAAACACATAAACAAACAGGAGATAGTCACGGTATGTCCTGTCCTCACTTCAGCCCCTAAGGGGAGCCAGGGAACACAGAGGGCAGAGAGGGAGGCAGCATGCAGCGCCGCATTCCAGGTGCAGCCCAGACCAAGGAAAAAGGGTCCTGGGCTCCTGTAGACAGAGGAGTCCTGCTAACTCCAGGTGGCTCCTTCTCAAAGATAATGATCCATGTCACCGTCTAATCCCTGCACAGAGAAGACTATATGTGGAAGGTGGGCAAGAATCCCTGTTGCCTGACTGAAATCTTCAGCTCCTCTTCCTGAATATGATGCCCCACTTGCCCAGCCCACTTCCTGCCCTTGTGTAGGGACATAGTGAGGATAGCCATCTCTACACGAAACTCAGTGTGCTCATAGCCTGCCACCACCTGGAGACCCTACCACCCCAAGGGCCACCTGCCTCAACTCCTTCCCAAATATGAGAAGATCAGCTGCATTGTCGATGGCCCTGGATGCAATCCGCTCAGCCCGGTCCCGCAGCTTGTAGAAGCTGTTGTAGAGGTTTCGAATGAGCTCCCGGCTCATGGCAAATTGAGTCTGGATGTCAGTGGGGAGGAAGTCCTGCCAGGAAAGAGGAGAAACCCCAGGTGGCCTGGGTATGAGATAAGCTGAGCCTGGCTTCAGAGCAACTGAAAGAGTAAAGCATGAAGAATGGCCAGTGGATCTCTCATGATCCCTGGTGCACAGCAGAGGCAAGACACCACCACGCACAGTTAAAATCACTGCATCTCTGGGTAAGAGGAGAAAAAACACTCAAAAGCAATAACCTACCTTGGCCCTAGTTGCCAGTTTACAGTTCAGGAATTCGTCCCCAACACCCTGGGCTGCTTCCCTAAGCCTGTTTTGCACATCCTGCAAGAGGAAGGAGATGGTTGCACTCTGTTCCCAAGGCACAAATGCTGACACCAGGCCATCACAGGGCCAGTGTGTCAGCAAAAGCCAGTGGTGTCCCTTGTGAAGGGAGATCCACTTCCTGTGTCTCCTTTGCCCTCAGAATTCCAGAAGCCTTTTGCTATCTCTCAGATTTTCTTTAGTTGAACATTAACGGCAGGAAAGCCTGATTTACTGACAGGCATGTGACCAAGGCCCCCACTCTAAAGCAAAATGAAGCTTTTCCCCAGTACCAGACTCCATCCACAAACAAGGCATAGCACTGTCACCACAAATGAAGGACACCATGATTTGTCAGAACCTTCAGGATCCAAAAAGAGCAAGGAGGGAAACCCAAGACTTCTCTCTATAGACAGACTTCAGGCCAGGGAACCCAGACCTAGGGCAGCTGGCAGGCAGAGGAAAGTCAGCCCCTCATTTGGAGGCCTAGAAGCCCCTCAAAAGTGGCCAACCTTAAATATATAAGGAATGTCCAGGAATTCTAGAATTTCAGGTGTGACCAGGTAATCATCAGCCTCGGTTTTCTCAATTTAACAATAACGAACTACTGGGCCAGGGAGATAGCTCAGTGGAATAAATTCTTGCCTGGAAGGTGCAAGGTCCTGAGTTTGATCCCTGGTCCCACCAAAAAAAAAAAAAGAGCTACTGAAGTAGTACCTCAGACCTATAGTCCCAGCACTATAAAGGCTAAGGCAAGACGATAATAAATTTGAGCCTAGCCTGGGAAACTTAGCAACTTACAAAGACCCTATCTCAAATTTAAAATAAAAATAAGAAAAGGACTTTGAATGTAGCTAAACGTGAAGGCCAAGTTCAAGGTTCAATCCCCAGTACCACCAAAGTAGGGGAAGGAAGAGAAGAAAACCTAGGTGTGGTGTCACATGTCTATAATTTTAGCATGTGGGAAGCTGAGGCAGAAGGATCATCACAAGTATGAGGCTAACCTGCACTACAAGGTGAGTTTAAAACCAGCCTGCATTACATAGTGAGGCAGGAATATTACCTTGGCTACATAAGCAAGTTCAAGACTAGCCTGCACTACATAGAGAGACCCTATATTTGTCTCAAATAAATAATCAATCAATCAATGAGAAGGGAAGGAGAGGAAGATGAGAAAGGGATAAAGAGAGGAGGAAGAGGAAGGCAAAGGGAAGGCAGGCAGAGGTCCAAGGAGGTTATATGGAACACCCTATCATTAGAAAGGTGGAGGACAACAGAGTTCAACAGTACAGAATAGAGGTACCAGTCCCTCTTGTCATCCCACCTCTTTGTCCTCAGCCTGGAGCAGAGCAGTTCCTGTCATATCCCTCCTCTGGTGATCAAAACTTCTACTCCACTGTGGAGTCACATTCAGGCAGAGAGGTTCTGACATGGAGCCTTCATCTTGCTGGAGTTGGGTACAGAAGGGGAGTCCCCAGCAGGAAGGGAACTACTGGGTTGTCCTGTGATAACGACTGCTTCTTGGATGGGCACTGGGGTCAGCTATACACTACCCTTTACCAGGCTTATAGGACAGCACATTCACTGCTGAGGCAGAGGGTCACAAGTATCTAGTGACTTAAGTGGGTGTCACCCAGGGAAATGCTGATGACTTTCTAGAGGCCAGAGGAATGGAAGCAATGCTCAGGCAGACTCTGCCTGGGTCTTGAGTCCCCTACCCTATACCTAATAAGGGGTAGACTGTCCATGTCCTGCCTCCTCTGCCCTGAAGCTGGGTACAGGGTGGGAGGCTCCTAGTGGACCCTGCTGTGTCTTGCGTCCTCTACCCTATAACCTTGTAAGGGTATGGTACACATGGGCCTCAGTGGACTCACCTGTGTTCTGCATCCCTTATCCTGCTGCCTAGCAAGATGTTGGGGGGATCCTACTAGACTCTACCTATGTCCTCTATCTCCTGTCTTTATAAACCCCAGTAGTATAAGGGTAGTATACAGCTGACCACTGTGCCCATCCAATAAGCAGTCCAATAATCCCAAAAGGCTAGCAATCGCCACACATGCACTGGAAACAGGAGCCTGGCTTTAGCTCTTGGTTCCCACTAGGCTATGGACAGCAGCTTAAAGAAAGGAACTGCTGATCTAACTCCTGGCAAATGTGCATGAGGGATCTCCATCCCAGCTCTACAGAGGCAGCTCAGCTATTTCTCAGTGGTTCTCAGTCAAAGGGCCTTTTTTCTCCTTCCAGTACATACTCACATAGGCAGTCTTTAGTTCATCCACAGATCCTCCAAACCTGCTGCCTATATCAACTCTAAATCCCCAAAGCAAACACACAATTCCACAGCATACACAAAATCCGCCATATCAGAACCAAGGATGCCTTTAAAATGTATAGCAAACCTGCCATTTAGAAAGGAAGGGAGCCATGCACTGTCAATCACAATGAAACAAACTCTTTCCAGGTGTCCAAATAAGAGGAGCAAGACAGCAGGAGAAAGAAAAGGAAAGAAGACTCAAGAAAGAAAATGAGCCCCAGAAATCTCAGAACTCAGCCCACATGGGACTCACCACAGAACAGAGACACTTACTGGGCCACTGAATGAGAGGAACAGCTTGAGGGTGGCATCCTCAGAGAAGGGGGGATGCCTGGCCACCAGGTTGATGAAGCGCTTCAGGGCCCTCCTCCGGCTCTCAATGAATTCCCGGTCAGCTGAAGAAGGACACAAGTTCAACACAGAGCTCACTGGGAACCTCCACACGGGCTCCCAAGCAGCTTAGCACTGAGGTTAGCAAAGCCCTGTGGCTGGCCAGGGGTGCTAGGCAGGCCACACTCATACAACAGACTGTAGGGGCACAGAGGAGCAGCATAGCCCCACTTCAGTGCCCCCTGCCCATCATCAGAGGGTTCAGAAACTCCCAAGGAGACCCAAGGATGAATTTTAGTCAAGATTACTAGGCAAGGTGTGGTCCCAGAACACCAGTTATCCCTCTTCTTCAGGAGGTTAAGACAGGAGAACTGCAAGTTTCAGGCAACTCTGGACAACTTAATGAGACCCTGTCTCAAAATTAGAAAGGAGCCAGCCCCAGGGGCACACACAGTACTCTAGGAAGCTGAAGCAGCAGAACCAAAAGTTCAGTCCATCTGAGGCAATTTAAAGACTTGGTGACCAGTGTCTCAAAGGGGGAGGTCGTCTGGGGACAAAGGTCAGTAGTAGAATGCTTGTCTAACATGGGTACACCCTAAGTTCAATCCCTCACACCATACCAACACACACACACACACTACTGGGATTCAGATTTTATCTATGTTTTTGTTTGCCTGTTTTTAGAAAGGTGTCTCTATATTTTCAGGATGGCCTCAAACTCCTGGACTCAGGTGACTTTTCTCCCTCAGCCACCCAAACAGCCGGCCTACAGGTATCCACCACTCTGCCTGGCCTTTAGAATTAAGCCTGATTCCTCAACTCTGATCATTTACCTTGGAGCCATAATCTCTAATCCCTTTGTGGCATGTCTATGAACAAATGTGTTTTGCTGCACTGGTAAATTAACACACCTCAACTTTCTTTTTTTTTTTTGCAGGACCAGGGTTCAAACTTACGACCTTGCACTTGCCAGGCAGGCACTTGTGCCACCGAGCTATCTCCCCAGCCCCCTTCAAGTTTCTCATTGACACCACTTATAACTTCACTCCATAACTGATCTAATTTTTTTTTCATTTTTATGTATTTGGTACAGGGTCTCACTATGCAGATTGGACTTGTATTGATCTTCCTGTTTTCAGTCTCCCCAGTGCTGCAATTACAGGTAGGCACCACCACAGGCAGACTCGGTCAGGTTCAGTGTGCCCTATGCGTGCGGCTGACGCAGCATGTGGGACAGGGTATTGAACCCTGGTCCCTGTGCTTGCCAAAGCAGGCACTTAATCTGCTGAGCTATCTTGTAGGCCCTTGATCCAATTAACTGCTATTATTCAGGAGAAATATTTGCACTTCCAGGAAGAGTATTTTGATGCATGATGCATGATGCATTAAGGATCTTCAAATCTGACCACAAACAGAACTAGTCTTTAAAATATTGTAATTTATTGAAAAATACAGTCAGATGAGGCCATCTGTGTCCCTCTTCAAGACCAGGAGTTGGCAGCACATTCTTGTAATCCCAGCACTTAAGAGGCTGAGCCAGAAAGACCCTTCTGAGTTCAAAACCAGCCTGGGCTACAAACTGAGCAAGGCCAGCCTAAACTGCATAGTGCAACCCTGTCTCCAGAACACATTAAAAGGGCCAGACCAGACAGTGGACTAGAGCGCCTCCTTAGGGAGGCAGAGGGACCAAGATGGCAACTGAGACTGGGTGTGGTGGTGCACACCTATAATCCCAGGGCCAGGGCTTGGGAAGCTGAAAACAGGAGAATAACTATTGAGTTCAACCTGTAAGACTCTGCAGACCTTTTACTAAAAAAGAAAAAGGTAATATAAAACATTAAAAAAAAAAAAGATCAGGAGTTGCGCTGTTTCCAAGCTGCACTCGGATACACTCTGGGACAGGGCAGACAGGAGTGCATGGGATTAACCAGCTGACTGCTGTCGGGTGTGAGCAACATCACCTCACCCCATCTAGCATCTACCCTTGCCACATTCCTTGTACTGCTGCTATGATGGCCACAACCACCTGTACCCCGGTGTGCAGTTGGGGCAGGAAAAACACATTATCAGACTCTAAGCTAATGGGCATCCTGCAAAAGTAGATACACCCATAGTAGGAGACTTCAGAATGCCAGAAATTGAACCATGGTAAATTCTTAAGTTTTGCTCCCTCAAGCACACCTTTACTATGGAATGGCTGGAAAATGGCAGCAAATGAGCTGGCTGACTTTGGTACTGGCCTGCCCCTGAGGTTATTTGGATTCACAGAAAAGTTAGGAGAGGGAAAACCAGAACTCAACAACTCTCTAAGGAACGGACCAGTCTAGGAGGGGTGTGCAGGATGCCAGTGAACTCCCATCTTCCCTCGTATAATCTTAAAGTGACACAAGAATCGTGTTGTGGCCAACTGCAAGGCTTCACGTCCTATGAGATGGAACCTGGATTTCTGCTTACACCTGCACCTATCCTCTCCCAGTTCACTCAGTGGAGCTTGACACCCACTGCTTGGTTCTCAGGTTTTTGTGATGGCACATGAAATCAACTGCAGTCACAGCAGGAAACAGGTCCTGGCCACCCTCCTGGGAGCTCTGGTGGATCTCATCCTCACACTGGAGACAGCAGGTTCCTTCTCTCGCACTGAAATGAAGAGGCCTTCCCTGCATGTCAGTCATTCACCCAGAAGGCTCTGGTGGGCCAAGAGTAGCCAGGTGACACTGGGATGGTCAGGGGACTCATGGGCACTGTGGCCTTGCCGCCAGATCTATTCAGGAATCAGGCAAAAGCAATGTCCCATCTACAGTGGGGTCCATCACTGAGCCATCTAGTGGGTGGCTTCACCCCACCCACACAAGGGCCCCCACAAACCTCCTTACCTCCCAGCACCCTCTTGGGTGGAAGGCCTGGCACCATGCGGTATGGGAACCTGTACAGCAGCATTTCATGGAAGACCACGAAGTCATTGTACCGACGACACACAGAGGTCTTGAAGCGCTGCAAGGAGAGGCTCAGTGCTCAGCCTAGATATCACAGCCTTTCAGTACCTCTTCCCCTCCCCCTGCCACTGCACAGCACTCACAGGCCCTACATTTGTGCCCCAGTTCCTCATCCTCTCTCAGAAGGTCTTCACCAGGATAAATCTTAGAATTCCTTCGCTTCTAAAATATAGCTACTGGGGCCAGCAGGATAGCTCAGAGGTCTAAAGTGCCTGCTTAGGAAAGGTTAGGTGGCCACAGGGACTGCAGTTCTATTCCAGGCCCCATATGCTGCGCCAGCCCCGCCCTCAGGGCAGGCTGAGCTGGTCATAAAAATAAATAAATAAATAGATAGATAGACAAATAGATAAATAAATAAATAAAATACAGCTACTAATATCTGGGTGACTCTGTCCTGACAAGACCCATCAGGGAGCTGTCGTGCCCTTCCCTCCATTCCAATGCAGAATAGCTGTGCATTCTCTACCTTGCTGACAGTAGTAGCACCTGCATCACTCCCAACTGCCAAACATGTAAGCAACTATCCAAGCACAAACCAAGCCTCAAACACAAGTGACTGGGATAGCAGGTGCTGCACCCTGATGGCCACCAGATCAGGACATGAATAAGACCCAGGTTCACTACAGTAACCAAAGCTGGGTTTGCTCGAAGAGCAGACACAGAGATACACCTGAGCAGGAATCTCAACTAAAAACACTGCCAAGTAGATGTGAGGCCTCAAATTTAATTCCCAGGAGGGGGAAAAAAAAAAATCAAACATCTGGGGGAATAAATAAAGCTCAGCTAAGTATGATGGTGCTTATGAAGCTTGCCTGTAGTCCCACACTCTGGGAGGCTGAAAGGCTAAGTCAGGAAGATTCCAAGTTGTACCTAACCAGGACAACTCAGCAACTAAGACCCTGCTTCAACATAAAAAATAAAAAGTGCTGGATGTACCTCACTGTGAGGGCCCTGAATACAATCCCCAATACTGCCACAAAAACAGTTTTTAAAAAGCAACAGGCATATGAATATTAAGGCGAGCATACCTACCTCTACACAGGCCACACCCTCATCATGCCTGCTTGAGTTCAGAAGTTACAACAAGTAGGGCATTAGGTCAGACACAGAAGAAACCTGCACCTGGCAGGCTTCCCATAGGTCCCTGAGAGCAGATAGACTTTCCATAAGGAGATCTAGGCACAATACCCTCCTACACATTAACACTATGCTCTAGCAAGTAGTGGGCAGTTCAGAGATAGGAGAAAGACCGGCTCAGGGGGACAGCAGCAGCTTCCCACCTGCAGGTCAGGCCTGGGAACAGATATCTCCACCTTGGACTCCATACCATTCTGTGTCTAAGGCCCCACCTGCCAGGAAAAGATGAGGACCATATAGTGGCTGACAGATGTGCCATCCCTGAGTCTAAGGCCCCACCTGCCAGGAAAAGATGAGGACCATATAGTGGCTGACAGATGTGCCATCCCTGAGTCTAAGGCCCCACCTGCCAGGAAAAGATGAGGACCATATAGTGGCTGACAGATGTGCCATCCCTGAGGCAGTCTTGGAGTGAGCTTTCCCAGCCTCTCTCTCTTGGCAGCGGTACCAATAAACCAGAGAATAGTTGTTGTTTTTTTTTAGGATGTCTTAAAGAGAACAATTTATTATTCAGCAGTTATAATTAGTCATCTATTTTTCTACACAATTTGTGAATTTTCACCATTTGCATCTGTTCATGTTTTCTTGACCACCATCTTCACTTTTCCAACACACTGCCATGCCAGACCTGAGGCAATGAAGTATTTTTAACAATTGTCAAAGGACTTGTACATTCATTTGCAG
>PVJA010023620.1:0-32776 GCA_004027025.1 Myocastor coypus | reverse complement strand
TTGAGACAAAGAAAACAATACAAAGAATTAATAAATCCAAAAGCTGGTTCTTTGAAAGATTAAATAAGATTGATAAGCCCCTAGCTAACCTCATCAAAAAGAGGAAAGAAAGGACTCAAATTCAAGCAATAAGGAATGAAAAGGGTGAAATTACTACAGACCCAGCAGAGATACAGAGAATCATAAATAGTTACTTTGACAATCTTTACTCTCACAGAATTGAGGCCACAGATGAAATGGACAGATTCCTAGAAAGCTAGAAATTACCAAAACTGAATCAAGAAGATATTAAAATTCTCAACAACCCAATAACAGCCAATGACATACAAAATACAATAAAAAGCCTACCGACAAAGAAAAGTCCGGGAACCGATGGATTCACCTCTGAATTCTACAAGAAATTTAGAGAACACATAACCCCAATACTCCTTAAACTCTTGAATGAGATTTAAAAAGAAGCAATCCTTCCAAAATCATTCCTAGAGGCAAGTATCACACTGATACCAAAACCAGAAAGAGATGTAACTAAAAAAGAAAACTACAGACCAATCTCTCTTTTTTAACTTAGTATAGTCTCTAGTTACGTTGATTTATTGATAAAAGCCTCAAATAAAATTTGAAAGTAACAATAGATATTGTGAGAAAGGAGTGCATTGTTTCAAAAGGAAGGAAATACTGAGATTAGGAAAAGGACATGAGAGGAAGGGGGAAGAGATATATCTATGTAGTTATACAGGATGGCTTCAATAATTGTGCTGTTTATTTCTGCTGGTTTATAGAAACAATTAGTTAGTGCTTAATCATTTTTCATTTTTTCCATTTTCTCTCTCTTAAATTAGTATAATAGCTTTTTCTACTTTTTTCAATTTTGCATTCATATACCTGGTAATGTAAACAACTAAGCTGAAGACACCACTATACAATAAATCATATACTATAGAATTCATATTACTTTGTTTAGTGAAATTCTGTATCATTTCTTTTTTTCTTTTTAAGAATACAAAATGGTAATAGAGGAAAATAAACAGCGTTAGAAAAAATGCATAATTTCACTAAAAGAAGTAACAGGTATTCAACAACGGTCGCTATTTTTTTTATTTTTTATTTTTAGCAGGACCAGGGATTGAACTCAGAGTTTACCAGGCAGGCACATATTCTACTGAGCTTTCTACCCAGCCCACAGGTTATGAGATATAGATGTACAAGATTGGTTTAAAACAAAAAAAATTACTATTTTTTATTCTCTTTAAAAGTGATATGAATATAGATATACAAATATAATTATAGATGAAGGTATGGTGAGATATAGAAATAGATAAATGGCTACATGACGGAGGATATCTGTTCCCAATGAGGGTTTGCAAGAATTGGAAAACATTGAGAAAAATAAAAAAGTTAGGTGGCATAAGGAACAGTAAAAAGAAATAGATCACATAGTAGCCACTAGATAATCTGAACAAATTGAAAACAAATTGAAATTATCCCATGCATATGATGTGACCATAGTACATACATTTTGAAACCAATGGAAAAAAAAAAACTATAAAAGCTCCATAAACCCATGAAAGTTAAATAACATTATCCTGAACAAGTAATGAGTCATAGAGGGAATTAAAATAGAAATTAAGAAATATCTACAATTAAATGATGATGACAATAAAAGATCATGGAACTTATGGTTTACAGTGAAAACAATTATAAGAGGCAAATTCAGAATGCTAAGTTCTCATGCCACAGATATAGAACAAACTCAAATAAACAACCTAATACTGAATGTCAAGCTTTTAGAAAAAGAAGAGCAAATCAAGTACACAGTCTGTTGAGGAAATTATAAAGATCAGAACATAAATTAACTTAGGTGAAACAAGGAAACAATACAATGAAACAGTGAATCAGAACTGGTTCATTAAAAGAATAAAATTCAAAAAACCTTAGCAAACCTCAGCAGAAAAAGAAAGAAAACATTCAAGTTCGTACAGTCAGCAATGTAATGTGTAAACTAGTATAGATGCTGTGATAATATATAATATCCTCAACAGCTATTTTGATAATGTCTAACAAGATGGAAACACAGATGAAATATACAGATTCCTGGATATGTATGAATTATCACATATGAGTTGATAATTATTCAATTATCAAACTGAATCAAGAAGATGTACAAATTCTATATACCCCAATGTCAGGTACATAAATTAAAAATACATTTAAAACTTACCTATAAAGAAAATCTATGTCCTGATGGATGCAATGCTGAATACTACAACAAATATAGGAATATGTTTCAATTATCTTGAAAGAGCCCAAATGAATCACTAGCCCAACTCCCAAAAGGAAGATATCATGTCTCACTTGCTATGTCACCCACTTCCCCATTTGATGACAACTTAATCAATTTTCCCTAAGCAATGGTGCTTGTAATCTCATTGGTTGACCATAGTTTTGTCCCAACTTATGCCCACCTAAGTGATTTCCCATGTTCCCACCACCTTAGGCCACTTTACTACATGGTTTTACTTTATAAATGTCCCTGGAAGAGATAGCTTGCGAGGGACCACCCACTTGGTGCTGCGCTTCTGCCCTTCTCTTAGACAGGAGCTTTCTTTCCTCCCAATTAATATATTCTGCTCATAAAAAGAACAGGAAGGATCACTACAGATCTGATCTGTGTAGAGAGACGCTATAGATGTTGTACTAAATACATGAAAAATAATTAAAGAAAGAAAGAAAAATGACTTATCTCTTCCGTAGTAAAGTCAGGACCAGAATCCACCTCACCAAATTTCTAGGC
Source organism: Myocastor coypus (assembly GCA_004027025.1). Taxonomy (NCBI): domain Eukaryota; kingdom Metazoa; phylum Chordata; class Mammalia; order Rodentia; family Myocastoridae; genus Myocastor; species Myocastor coypus. Next base: position 29,985 of record PVJA010023620.1, on the reverse strand, counting down.
AGAACATTTTTTTATTTCATTACGCTATTCCCCTGCTTCCTGACTTGCAATTAATTGTGTTTCATACAGTCTCAACAAACTGGAAATATTACGACACTTACACTTTCATGATTTTTTCCTAGAGCTCACATAACTTATTTGTTTAAAACTTAGGAAAACACATTATTTTAGATTCAATAAGTAAGTGTGATGTTCTTAGAGATCATCGGAAAGAAGTTATTATAAACACTCAATATATTAATAGTTGTAAGACATAAGGGGATTTCTGGAAAGATTTTCAGCCACAAATAGGTAGGAAAAGTATTGACATATTAATGTGCTATATTAATACTTGCTATTCCTTGTTTCTTCACCTGAAATCATGTTTTTGCATCTCATCACTTGATTATGTGTGCTTGTAGTTTATCCGTTTTTACTCCTGAATAGACCATGACTCCTTTTAGGGTTATGATATATATAATAAAGTTAGGATTTAGAGGTAAAAGAAAGAAAATATTTTAAAATTGGCATATGAAAGAATTTCTTGGTGGGATACCAGTGTATAAAGCTATCAAGATCCCTTCAAGGAGCTTTAATGTTATTAGCAATATTCTCGTGCACTGATTTTTAAAAACTGTGACCAAAAGCCCATTAACCATAAAAATCATCTGGAATCTCGTTAAAAGATGTACATTTTTTTAAACTTAATCTAACATTCAGAATGAAAAATATTAGATATGTAGTCCATGTTATAAATACACCTGTCTGTTGATTCTGACTTTGCTGAAATTTGAGAACCACTATTGTGTTAATGCTTGATAGTATACATGTACTTGTCTCACTGCCTCACTCTGTCTCTCTCTTTCTGTCTCTCTCTCTCTCCCATCTCTTTGTAAACAAATAAAAGCATGAGATACATTAACCAGAAATAAAAAGCTGAAGAAACATTGGAGTTGTTTGACATGTGTTCCTTTTGGTTTTGGTCTGAAGAACAAAATGTAGGAGTAAAAGAAAGAACTGAACCACAGTGTAACTCAGAAATGAGAAGGTGAGATAGAAGAGGATTGTTCTTGTAGTATATTATAAGAAACATAGTTGAAAATATAAATTACACTTTGAAGTACTTTATATATGAACTTGTGTGTATGTGTGTGCATGTGCAAGCATGTGTGTAATTGTATAGGTGTTTGTAACACACCTTTCTTGGAAAGGTTAATATGTTTCATTCACAGATAATAATTACTCCCCCTCTCCACTTATGCCTGCTTCTGAAAAATTTCGACTCAGCAGGGAATAACTCACTCTCACTACAGGATTCTGCTGCTGTTATTCAAATAGATCTTGCTGCTTTGGCCAGAAGTTAAAAAATGAAATGCATCTATATTATTACTACTTTGACTCCCTCTTTTGATTTGAGAGCTACAGTTGCCTTTGCAAGCTATCTCTTTTCCCTGCTGCTAGCACCACATATCACATTGAAAGTGAATGTATAAAAGAGGAAAAAAGCATATTCTGTATTTATTTTTAGAGAAACCAGTTATTAATTCACATTTCTTCTTAGAGGGCCTACTAGTGTTCAGACTGCAAAGGGGCAGTCCATCTGAAAGGTGTCAAACAGCATAACAGTTAAAGATGTCATTGATACACACAGAGGACATTAAATTACCAACTGCCTGGGGACACTATGGTAAGAATCTCTTTTAAGGAATTAATTGTGCAACATACATACCTTAAATCAAACATCTCTAGCAAATGAACCAAATGACTATTTTTAATTGTATGAAGCAACCAGAAGTTCACATCAAAATAGTAAGAGAATAATATTACTTAAGACAGTATTATCTTCTAAGCACTTATTCTGGAGTTTTATATAGCTTTGGGATTTGTCATTTGGAACATGTTTGGGACCATAGGGATATCAGAAAAATAGTTTGTCCTGCTTGCCAGATTTTTGTTGAAAGAAAATTGAATTCCATAAATAAATTTCTTGCCATCACCTTTTGTGAGGTTCTTTACTAAAGTAACAACTTTTTAAGCAGTGTGCTACTACACCATCCATTGCACATTAACCCTTATTAAGTGCAACTTTACTGTGTTATTAGCTCCTATATTCGTCATGGTTCTCTAGTGAGACACAAACAACAATCGGATATATATATATATATATATATATATATATATATATATATATATATATATATGTATGGTCAGAAGATTATGGTGGGTGAGAAGTCCCATAAATCTCATGACAGGTATTCGCTGGAGACCCTATGAGACTGATTATAGGGCTAGTCCAAGACTAAAGGCCTCAGAACTAGGGAAGGCAATTATGTCACTCTTGTTTCAAGGCTGAATGCTTGTAGACCCAGGAAGGAATGTTAATGGTATAAGTCCTAGAGCACAGTTGCTAGAAAGTCTGGACTTCTGATGTCGAAGGCAGTTCATGAGCACGTATCACCTCTCAGGGAAGATATCAATATCCCTTCTAATTTTCTTTCTCTGGTAACTGGATGGTGCCTGTGTACAGTGAGGGTAGGGCTTTCCCACCTGATCCACTGAGACTCATGTCTTAACAGTCTCTAGAAACACCTTCAAAGACACACAAAACAAGTTGATATAAAAATTAGGCAACACAGTTAATCTAATTTGTATCTTGAATATTCTCCAATGGTCATTTGTGAAAAGCTTGGTTCTCAGCCAAATGTTAGGAGGTAGAGCCCAGTAGGAAGTTTTACATCATTGGGAACATATCCTTGAAGTAGACTGTAAAACCTTCATCTTTTCTTTTTGCTCTTTTTTGCCCTGCTGTGAGAACAATTTTGCTTGCCCACACATTCTTGCATGCTGTACTATGAGAGGCCCAAACAAAGGGTCCAATCCATTAGGAAAGAGAACTTCCAGAATCATGAGATAAAACAAATAATTTTTCTTCAAAGGTTGATTATTTCAAGTGTTTTTAATGGTGCTGAGATGATGCCTAGTGCAATAATGCACATACTAAATCCTGGGTTTTTTTTTTTTTACAAATTGCAACACTACAGCTGATTACATAATCTAAGATTAATAATTGTGTAGAAGATATAGAAAGTCTTTGGTACTGGGGATTGAAACCAGATCCTTTTCACTGGGCTTGATCCCCAGCCCATTGTTTGTTTCTTGAAAGAGCTTTCCTAAATTTCCAAACTGAACTCAAACTTGTGTTTTTCTTTCTTTCTTTCTTTCTTTCTTTCTTTCTTTCTTTCTTTCTTTCTTTCTTTCTTTCTTTCTTTCTTTCTTCTTTCTTTCTTTCTTTCTTTCTTTCTTTCTTTCTTCCTTTCTTTCTTTCTTTCTCTGTACAGTACTGGGGATTGAACACAGGACCCTGCATTTCCCAGGCAAGCACTTACTCCACTGTGCTATCTCCCTGGCCCTAAACCTGTGATTTTCTACATAGAATCTTATTTACACATTTTTATGTCTCACTCACTCCTAAGGCGTTCTGATCGTTTTATTATTTTCTTTCACCTTCATCATTTTACATGTTTTATCCTACTAAATTGTACTTACGTTTGTACATGGACTCAAATATTTTGGTATGTGGAAATATAAAAGCAGATAAATAAATAAATAAATAAATAAATAAATAAATAAATAAATAAATAATGTGATTCTTCTCAGGAGCTACCATCACTTTCCCTAGTGTGACTGAACAAATTATGAACTTTTAGTTTAGCTGAGGTACTCCATGATATGATTTCAATCTTCTTTTGCAGTTTTATTGCCTACTACCAAAGGTTGGATATCCTGTGGCCCATTTTTCTGGATCATTTGCCTTTCTACAAACTTACCATGAGTTTTCCTGCCTTTATGCCTTTGTACATTCTATTAAAGTTACCAGGACCATTTCCTTTCTATTAAGATGCCTTTTACCAAATTGTACATCATATTGTAGTGATGTTCGTGCACCTATGTTTATAGCAGCACACTTTGTGATAGTCAAATCTTGGAAACAACCATAATGCCTGTTATGTGAAGAATGGTTGCAAAGAAGTGCTTTTATAAAATGGAATATTACTCAGCCATAAAGAAAAATAATCTTGAAGCCTTCAAATATAAGTTGATGTATCTTGAACATACCAGACCTACATGTATAAACACAGTATAGTCTCCCTAGTGTAAGAACTCAAAAGAAGAAACAAAAATGGAAAGGTATAACATAGCTAAATGGAAATTAAGAACTTGAGAATTAAACAATAAAGATACAGCAAGTGGAAAAGTTAGGAAACATGACAGGAGCAAAATCATGCACTACATATTCAGGATGATTTAGAAAATGGTCCTAAGAATTTCCAACAGGTTTTTGTTTGTTTGTTTATTTTTTTTAGGAACTAGGGATTAAACTCAGGACCTTGCAGTTGCCAGGCAGGCACTTGTGCCCAGGACCTACCTCCCTGGCCCTCCAACAAGTTTTTGAAACTAGTAGTTAATTGATAGAATTCTCACCCTGACTATATATACTAATATCTATGAAGTAAGCAATCACACTGAGATTAGCATTGTGTAATACTAAAACTATGCTTCGAATGACTGTCACTCTGGGGTTTTAGATGTGTGCTATCTCTAATGTCATATCAATTATTGCTATACTCCCTCTCAAGTAATTGTTCAAAATGGGTAACAGAACAGAATAAGAGACAAAGAAAATGCCATCGGATTGACCTGCTACAATTTTTTTGAAGGAGGGAAAGGTTTATTCAGCTTACAGTTACTGGAGGTTTCAGTCCATGCTCAGCTGGCTCAAAGGCAGGGTGGCATAGGGCAGAGGGCAGCATTTCATGGTGGTGGAACAGCAACAATGGTCTGACCTACCACAATTTTGTATATGGTTAGATTTCAAATTTCTGTGTAAAAATGTGTAATTTTTTTTTATCTCATTCTATAGGGATTGATTAGGATATCAAAATTGATGGGAAAAGCCTATTTCATGTGATGTCTGAGGTGTTTGATATCCAGTAAGACAGTGATGTGAAGCTAAAGTGCCTATGTTATAGGGCAGTAGTATCACTAAGCTTCTCTTCTGGATCATCAACAATTTAAGTTGCAGACCAAAAAATTAGAAAAAAAGAAGGGCTACAAGGATAGTCAGTATTTTGGCCCCTGCCTCTCTAGGTCGGTGAGGATTCAGGGCATAAGAGAACCTGTACTGTAACATCTTATATCTTAGTGGTGTCCCAGACTTTCTGTTCAAGGAGATCTTGTGGCCACAGAGGAAAGACATTGACAATGTATAGTATGCCTAAGTATAGTGACATAGAAAGAAAACATTCTGTCAGGCTTTCACAGAGAACAAACTGGTGAAGCAATGGGTCTAACTCATTCAGATGGCTGAGATTGGATAAAAGTTCTACAAAATTCTGTACATTGTTTCAAGATAAATCCTGTGGGGATTTGCCTGACCTTGTCAGATGCAAAAGTTACAATTTTTGTTATATAGGTCTTGCTTTAACATGGTCTTAACTATCCTGGAGAAAAGTTTAACCACGAGGCATAAAAAGTAAAGCTGTATTATTATGCTGAGCTGTAAAAGGCTAAAGTCAATAGCTTCTGACATTACCTATTCTGCTGATAACCCACTACTGTTAAGGACTATTGGACTATACATACAACGACTTTCTCTTAGTTCAACGAGAAGTAGTATTTGTACTAGCAGTGTTTAGAAAGTTATGTTTACATCTTGTATTCTAGACAACTACAATGAAGATAACAATATGCATTGTATTTATTGTGACTGTACTACTAACATGTTTTGAAACTGTCTCATTTATATTTCTTTCTTATAAAAATTAATGAAAAATATTTGGGGGGTGGGCAGGACTGGTGTTCAAACTCATGACCTTGCACCTGCCAGGCAGGTATTTCTGCCACAGAGCTGTCTCCCCAGCCCCAAAATTAAATGAAATTTTAAAAAAGATGTCTTTTACCAAATTCTACAGGTCCACTTATACTTCTTCCTGAGTTCTTTATTGTTTTAAATATCTTTTGATTTTCCCACTTGGGAATTTTTATTTTGTTATACTAATTATAATCTTTCTTGTATTTTAGTTACATAAGTATTTGTCTTATACTCTAACCTCCTACATTCTTTGAGAAATTATCAGCCTCATGAAGACATAGGCAATGCCCATTCATCATGGAATTCACTCCACAATTTGAAGATCAGTCTGTTGGATACAATAGTCACTCCAAAAATGTTTCATCGAACAAATTTAAATAAATAAAAATAATCAAGAGAGCCCTTTTCTTGTTTGGATAAGATATTTCTTGTTTTAACATTTGGATGCATATGCAAACATTTGTGGGTCACTCACTATAATGTATTTCAACTATTGGAAAACTAAGCAAAAAAGTAGGATCTATTGTTGCAAGATGTTGGGGACCAAAAATTATAAATTGAAGTTAGGTCCCCCAGATGTAATGAAAGCCTTAAAGATCTCATGATGCTATGATATTTAAACTGAAGATCCTCATGAGTTTAAAATCACTACCATATTCTTAGTCATCAGAAGTGATCATCATCAACATAAAATCATTATGAGCATAGAACCACCTCCACCTTCTGAGTCATGTTATAATTCCGTCACTATTTTCCAAAGTAAATTTCATCAGTACTTACAAAGATTCTGGCTGCCTCATGGTCTTTTGTTCTCCAAGAACACCTTAGACACTTTGATCATGCTTGCTTATGCCCTAGTCTATTTATTTATTTATTTATTTATTTATTTATTTATTTATTTATTTAGTATAGGGGCTCACTACACAGCTTGGACTCATAGTGGTCCTCTTGTGTTAGCCTGCCAGCCCTGTGGTTATAGATGTGTGCCATTGCCCCTGGTCTCAGTGGCTAGTTCTGTGCACCAGTGGCCAGGGCTGGCACAGCTTGTGATGCTGGAGATCCAATATAGACCGTTGCACTTGGCAGGTAAGCACTTAGATCACTCAGCTATCTCCTCAGTCCCCTAGTCTTTATTTCAAAATGCAAATGCTAGAATTGACAGCAGGTGAGGCTGATAGAATTAGAGACGGAGTCCAAATAATACCAGAGATCCATTTAAATTGATATATTTGTGAATATATCACATCAAATGCAGTATGCTAATGAAACTTACGGAGAGCCTATTTCTTGGCCCACACTTACAGAATCTTTAGAGACTGGCACATTCTGCCCTAAAAGGCAGTGCATCATTTGAAGGGCAGTAGGGGTTGCAACAGAGGCAGTAATAGTAGCACAGAATCTGCTCTATGTACAAAAATCTTTTCACCTATGATAACTTATTATTATTAATCTTATGGTGTATTAAATATATTCATACTTTCCATATGTTCAAGTGTTTTAAAATATATGACTTAAAATAATTTACCTTGATAAGCTTTCTCTTAGATTTAGACATCATTCTCTCCAGCTTCTTTTAATAAGAGGTATGTGTCAAACCAACATGAAACTACTTGTCAAAAAATATGGAAAATTCTATGATGTCTTAGTTACACATGTACTATTATACTTTGTGATGTTTAGTGTTATGATTTCTGTCTAGTTGTTCCTCCAAAGCCTCATGTAGTCATGGGACAGCTTCTGGAGTTTGTGATAGATTTATGATCCAATGCTGAAACTATGGATGTGAGTGCCTTATGGCAGTTACTCTGCATAACAATGTGAGAAGGGAAGAGAGGATAGTTAGCTACCTGAGCTACTGCTTCTCCTTTTGGTATTCACTCTTCATCATTATAAATGGCTGCTCTGCCCCACCATATGCCATTCTGAGTTGGAGGCAGCTGCATATATAATAAAACCTCCACTGACTGTGAATTAAATAAACCTTTCCTTCCTTCATTTTGGGTGTCAGGTACTTGTCTCAGCAATAAGAAAAAAGTAACTAATTGAGGACAGCAAGATGTTTATTATTATGGTTTATATCTAGTTGTGCCCCCAGCGTCTCATGCAGTCATAGGGCAGGGACTTCTATAGATTGAGACTTGACTCATGAGTAACTGGGATTATGTATTTTAGGACTGATGAGATTATCATCTGAGTAATGCTGGGATTATAGGTGTGGCCTGAGGCTGATAAGGCAGAGAGCCTGAGATAATTTAAAGAGAGACAGAGAGACAAACTAGAGTTGTTACTTTCTGCTCTCCTGGCTGTTCAGTTGGCTGTCATGATTGTTGCTGTTCCGCCGCCATGAACTGGATGTACTCTGCTCTGTTCCACTCAGCCTTGGAGCCAGCCAAACACAGACTGAAACCTCCAGTAACTGTGGCTAAACAAACCTTTTCTTCCTTCATTTTGGGTGTCAGGTATTTGTCTCAGCAAGGAGAGAAGAGTAACTAAGACAACAGTTCAGCAATCTAAAGTGTCCATGTAGGAAAGCTTAGGCAACAGCAGGCACCAGGAGTTGATCCCTGGCACCCCATGCTGGGCCAGCCCCACCCTCAGGGCAGGCTGAGCTAGCCATAATACAACAAAAAGGAAAGGAGTAACTGCGATATTTAGCTGTTGTACAGTTCAGACAGTATCACCAATTTCTTCAACAGCATTCTTTTAATGGGCAATTAAAATAGTATCAGCATGGTTGTCAGAATAAACATTAATCATGGCTTCTGATCTCTAATTTTCTTTATAAATTATAACTTATCTGTTAACACTCTAAAATCGTTCATTTAGGAGAAAAATGGTTGGTAAGAAATAAGTCTTCTTAATTCTTCTGGCTATAATTTGTATCTCAAAATGCTTGATATCCACATAAATTTATAATAGTTAAGCTAACTACTTCCATTATAATTCTAATGCTAGTGATCTCTTCTGGGTGTTCAAACCTGAGGTTTGGAGACAAAAACTAGAAAGACAACTTGGCTAAAAGACAACCAATATTTTGGCTTGGGATATCAAAGTTCAATGAGGACCCAGAACATGAGGGAATATTTTCTGTGACAACTTCCACCTCTCGTCATACAACATCCTCACTAAAGTGGTTGCTGGGTCCAAAAAATAAAAACAATGAACACAGTGCCAAATAATGATCAGTACAAGAAAAATTTTCCCATGCTTTTCTAGAAAACAATTGATGAAGTAAAGGCCATTACAGTTGATACTGATAGAAGAACTGACAAGTTCCATCCCAAGGTTCCAAGGTTAATCTTATGGGCATTTAACTGACCTCCATAGATAACAAGAGGTTAATTTTAATTAATCCAGATTTCAATATAATTTGGACTTGAATATACAGGAGAAAATGATAACAAAAGGATATATAAGACAATGTCATCATAATAAGCTTGACATAGGGAAGAGCTCCAATCACTAATCTTTTATAACATTTTCCAGCTCCATTTCTAGCTGACCATTGTTTTGGGTCATTTAGGAAAACTACGGTGAAACCTGTTAAAATGCAACAAAAGTCTTTAAATTATTTAACTAAAATTTACCTTCAAATCTACAGAATTCTCCTTGTTCTTACGGTTAAAACTAGAAAAGGACTTATAACAAAATAACAGAATAATTAGGGTATGATGGCACACAGCTGTAATCCTTGCACTCAAAAGGATTTCAAGGTCAGAATGTGCTACATTGTGAGTTTAATGCCAGCCAAGATTGCAGAATAAGATCCTGTCTCACAATAACCAGAAAATATAAAATATAGCAAATGAGAGAAACAAAACAGAAAACAAATAATGAAAAAAAAAACTTGTAAATGATCTCTATGTATAGAGAGTAAGAACCAGTTGATTATAGTCCTATTCAAGACTCTCAGAAACATTTTCTAGACTTGACTATTTCTCTAACCTGCATTTCCATTCTAATATTCATGATTTGATTATGCTCTATTTTCTCATGAAATGTATTTATTATTGTCTAAAGGCTTCAAAACTTTAAGTGATCATACAGATAGAACAATTACAATGTGCTACAGTCCTTTTGCTAAGACCCACCAGATCAACTTTGGGAAGAGATTATAACTGCGGAACCACAGCATGCTGTCTACCTGAGGCCGTTTAGATTAGCTCTCTACAAAGGGCTCCTGACTGTGGTTGACCCAATACTGACCATTCTCTGATCAAAACAGCTAGATGAAATTAGGCCCATTCTCCCTTCATCAATGTTAGGGATACTTCATAGATTGGAGCAATATGGGTTTTGCTATCTCTATTTTTAAAACTTTTTCTTTTAAATTTTTTTATTACTTTTAAAAAGAAATACCAACAGTTTTGAAACACGTTAGTAGGACAGGCACCATAATTAATACAATGTACGTTGTTGTTTACATAGTAGTTGTTCAGTGTACAAGAGGTAGACATAATAAATTTTGTAAACACTATTGGTATACAAATATTTCTTTTCATTCAACTAAGAGAAAGTAGTTGTCTGTGTAGCCCAATAGTCCATAATACTAATGGGCTGTAAGAGGAACTGGCAATATCAGAAGCTTTCGATTTGAGCCTTTTACAACTCAACATACTAATCTGGTTTTCCTTTTTATGCCTCATGGTTAAACATTTCTGCTGGGTAGCTTAGGTCAAGTTAAAGCAAAACCTATGTAACAAAACATGTAATTATTGTATCAGACAAGGTCAGTCAAATTCCCTGAGGATTTACGTTGAAATTACATACAGTGTTTTGTAGAACTTTTGTCAGCTTCAGCTGTCTGGATGAGTCATGGCCATTGCTTGACCAATTTGCTCTCTGTGAAAGCCTGAGAGAATGTTTTCTCTCTACGTGACTCTCTTTAGGCATACTAGACATTGGCAATCCCTTTCTTCCATGTCTCCATAATCTCCGTGAACAGAAAATTTAGGAAACCACTGAGTTATAGGATGATACAATATAGATTCTCTTATGTATGAAGTCTTCACTGATCTTGATGTGTGAGAGCCAAAATATTGGCTATCCTTGTAGCCCTTCTTTTTCTCTAATTTTTGGTCTGCAAACTTAAGTCACTAACCCTCCAGAAGAAAAGCTCACTGATAGTATTGCTCTATAACATAGGTACATGAGCTTAACATCACGTTTTTTCTGAATACCAAATGCCTTAGACTTAACATGGAACCTGTATTTTCCAATTATCATTGGTATTCTAATAAAATCCTGCAGAATGTGATTAAAATGTTACACATATTTACACAAAAATTTAGAAATCTTACCATATACAAAATTTTAGAAGGTCCATCCTATGGCATACAATGGGATATCACTCTGATATAAAGAATGATAAACTCAAAGCCATCATACATAAGTGGATGTATCTTGAACATATACTCATAAGTGAAATAAACCAGACCTATATGTACAAATATAGTATAGTCTCCCTACTGTAAGAACTCAAAAGAAGTAAAAATGGAAAGGTATGACATAGCTAAATGGAAATCCAGAACATAAGTATTAATCAAGGAAAATACAGCAAGCAATCCTATGGTATTTTTCCTTGTCTCTTACTCTCATTTAATACTCTTTTGTGTTTTCTTATAAAATAACCATTTATTTGAGAGAGAGAGTATAGCAATAGCTGAAATTACATTAGAAGCAGCACACATCAGAAAGACCAGAATGCAGGCATTACAAGCATAGTTTTAGTGTTACACATTACTATATTCAGTGTGAAAAAATATGTTGGAGTTTCTCAGGACCATTGTCTAATTCATCCCGTGTAAATAAGTGCATGGTTTTGCTCCTGCCATGTTTCCTATTATTTCTGCTTGCTGTCTCTTCGTTGTTTAATCCTTAATTTCTTGATTTCCATTCAGCTGTGCTGTCTTTCCATTTTTGTTTCTTTTTTTTGTACTTACACTAGAAAAACTATATGATATTTACACATGTAGGTCTGGCTTATTTCATTTATAAATATATCTTCAAGATACATGCATTTATGTATGAAGGTTTCTAGTTTCTCATTCTTTGTAGCTGAGTAATAGTACATTGTATAAAGATATCACATATTTTTCAACCATTCTTCAGATGATGGGCATTTTGTTCTGTTTCTAAGATATGGATAACACAAATTGTGTTGCAATATGCTTAGTTTTCTAAGTTTCTGTATAAAAATGTGTAGCTGCTTTTATTATATTACATAGGAATTAATTAGGATATCAAAGATTGATGGAAAATACCAATTCCAACTTAAATATAAGACATTTAACTTTTAGAAAGATAGTGATGTTAAGCTCAAGTACCTATGTTATAGAGTAATGATATCACTAAGCTTCTCTTCTGGAGGGTTAAGAACATAAATTTACAGACCAAAAAATTGGAGAAAAAGAAGGGCTACAAGGATTGCCAATATTTTGGCCCTAGCCATTCAAGGTCAGTGAGGACTCATGACATAAGAGAGCCTGAGCTGTAATATCTTATAATTCACTGGTGTCCCAAAGTTTGTGTTTTGAACTGTGGGGCCACAGACAAAAGGGATTGATGACATAATGTGCCTAAAGAGAGTCACTTAGACAGAAAACATTCTCTCAGGCTTTCACCAAGAGCAAAGAGGTCAAGCAATGGCCATGACTCATCCAGATGGCTGACACTGACAACAGTGCTAGAAAACACTGCACGTGGTTTCAAGATAAGTCCTGAGGGGATTTGTCTGACTCAGGAGATGCAAAAGTTACATGTTCTGTTACACAACTTTTGCTTTAGCTTGCCCTCAACCATCCAGCAGAAAAGTTTAGCCACAAGGCATAAAAAGTAAAGCCACATTAGCATGTTGAGCTGTAAAAGGCTTAATTCAATAGCTTCTGACATTGCCAATTCTGCCAATAACCCACTACGATTATAGCATATTCCACTATGTATACAATTACTTTCTCTTAGTTCAATAAGAAGAAATTTTTCTATCAAAAAGGATTAGAAAAATTAGCATGCTTGCATCCTGTGCTCTAAGTAACTACTAAGAGGACAATGATATGCATTGTATCAATTATGGGGAATGTACTACTAACCTCTTTGAAAATGTCACATTATTTCTTATTAAAAATAATAATCAAAAAGGAGGCCAGGTGTGGTGGTGCATGCCTGTAATCCCAGCACTTGGAAGTCTGAGGCAGGAGGATCGATGTGAGTTCGAGACCAGGCTGGGCTACAAAATTGAGCTCAAAAGCCAGGCTGAACTGCGTAGTGAGACCCTGTCTCAAAAAGACATACATAAATAAATAAATAAATAAATAAATAAATAAATAAATAAAAAAGGAGACAGCAAGCAGAAATGTTAGCAAACATGGCAGGGGCAAAACCATGCATTTATATGCACAGGATGATTTAGACAATGGTACTAAGTATCTCCAATAGGTTTTTTTTTTTTTTAAATTTATTTTATTTATTTATTTTTTGCTTGTTTCAGAACCTTTGTTTGTTTATTCCCTCATTTTAATGGCCGGCTCAGCCCGCCCCAAGCGCGGGGCTGGTGCAGCATGTTGTGCCGGGGATCAAACCGCAGTCCCTGAAGCCACCCAAGCTTTCCCAAGCAGGCGCCTTAGACCACTGAGCAATCCCGCCGGGCCCCTCCAATAGGTTTTGAACACTAAGAATAGCAATGTATAATATTAAAACCATGTTTGTAATGCCTGTCATTCTGTTTTTTTAGATGTATGTTGCTTCTACTGTCATTTCAGTTATTGCTATACTCTTTCTCTAGTAAATGTTTTTTGAAAAAGAACAAAAAGAGGGTAATAAAAGAGAATAAGAGATAAAGTTTTTGCTATTTTTACCGTAAGGTTTTTATTATCTCTTTGAAGAAAATAAATGCCTTCCTTTTTAACAAAAGGACAAATCTGACAAGCATGTGTAGGGCTCACGTATAGAATGACATTCAAACAAAAGTTGCCATAATTCTGTACAGTTAATAACATGGGACCAAGTGTATGCTTGCATGATAACATACAATGGAATGTCATTATAACTGCCCTTCTGTAACTTGAGAGAATGGAGAGAGCATCATCCCAACCCAGTGGCATTACCTTTTCTCTTCAGCCCTCCAGTACAAGCATTCTCAAGGATGACCATGTAGAAAAAAGTCCAACACAGCCAGTATTGAGATGCATTCAGGCTATAAATCCATTACATGGGGACTACTGAGAAAGACCACATACTAGGCTCACATGCTGGTAACAAAAAGGGCATTCTGCAAACTCCTGAGAATGTTGCTCTAGGTCACCAGATTCTAAAAATGTTAGAGATTAAAAATTATAAATTGGGAGTAGGCAAGTGAGGCCTTAATGAAGACCTTAATGATCTTGTGATGCTGCAATGCACCAGGCCAAGGTTCTCATTAGTTAAAGTCACTACCAACTTCTGTGTCATCTGAGATGATCTTCATCAATACAAGAGCCTTCTCAGCATAAAGCTATTTCTACATTTTGACAATCCCCTTGCAGTTTGTCTCAATGTAAACTTGGTCTATAAATACTGAAGTTCTGTTGTGAACTTTTGCTCCTTATGGACAGTTGACCACCTCATATTTTCTGTTCACTTCCATTTTGTCTCTTGATCTTTTTTTTTCCACTGTGCACTGTCATGCCTGGTAGGAGATTGGAGGCCACTCCACTAGTCTCTGACAACATTGTCAATAGCCCTTTCTTTTTTTAGGAAAGATACTTATCTTTTTTATTTTAAAGAAAAACTAACCAGCAGGAATTGGTCAAAATGCTGTAAATGCCAATAAAATGCAGTTCAATATTCAGAGAAGAAAATATGGACACAGTAAAACAGCAATGCTAACCTCCAGGCCACAGATAAGGATATCACTTTTTTCTATAGTAAATTTGCTTAAGAAATTATGTTCTATTGGTTTGTCTAAACTGTCGGAGAAGTCACAAGGCACCTAGAGTCAGAGTGAAGAATTCAGTAAGATTCTTTTGGAGAAGGAGAACATGATACAGTTGCTAAAATTAGATCTGATGAGTGAATGCAACAAAATTCCTATTAAGACAAAGTCAGGAAATGGGAATTCATTGAGCTAAGAATCTTAACAGGAAAGGAAAAGACAATGGCAATGCCTAGTTCTCAAAGTAGATACTGTTACATAACCATACTAAGATGTCAAAAGTTTAAAATGATGCTTATTTTCCTAACCTAGCTCTTTATTTTAATGTAACAGTTTGTCTTTTAAATAATCACTTGTAACACTATATTACAGAAATACTTTGTCAACTAGATTCATCATACACTTCATATTTACTAATTGAATAAAGAGAAAAAATAAGAAAATGAACAAAGACATTAGCTGGAGAGCCAAAGTTAAAGGGGGCACAACTTTTACATAATTTATTTCAGAAATGTTCATGTAGGATTGAAAACATGACATTCGGCATAGTACTTGTGGTGTGTGCTTTATTCTATGATCCTTAGACCAAAACAATGTAAATATTTCACAGCTTTCCAGTTTAGATTTCCATATTGAAGTCATTCATTTCCCCCCTTAGGCATGAACAACTTGTTTTGCTGTGTAATAATAGAAAACTATTTCCTGCCTTTCTTCCATTTGTGAAATTCAAGAGCAAGCTTTGGAGTTTAACTAATTATTTTTATCAAATGAAGTGGGACAACAGTATGTTTTGCTGCTTTTATTCATGACCTGAGTCACAGATGAATGCTAGCTTTGAGTTCTTAAAACATATTTCTTTCTTCTTTTTTATATTTGAAAAATACTATATGTATCTTTTACATAGAGTAGTGTTGCTTGTTTTTAATTCCTTATATGCCATCTTTTATTAGTGATGCAAGGAATAATCAAGCTGGTATTTTATGTGTATTTGTATTCAAAAAATGACCTTATAAAGCACTATTCATTTCCTTTATGTCTTCATATGTAATCTACAGAGGATGTTAAATAGGAAGAGGTAATGATCACATATTGCATGTAGGTATCACAGCCCTGTTTTAATTGCTGTGGAGTTATATTCCAACTTTCTTCCACACAGAATTCCTTGTAACAGTCAACAAGGTAGTCTCCTCACCTTATCATTTCATTAAACTCCACTCCCCACATCTCTATTAGATACTTCTTGAAATTTGTTAAAATATTACTCTTCTCAAAATTTTTCAGTATCTCCTTATGATCTATTGAGACTTCATAGTCTGACATTCAAAACCCTCTGTGAATTGGCTCCAATTCATCATTTTACTTCTACCTGCTACTACCATCATCATTTCTATTTTAGCTTCAACAAAATATGCATATTTTACATGTCCCCTGCTCCCACAAGCAGATATATACATCTATCTTCTCTTCCTACTACCACTGTTTTTGTTCATTCCTACCTATACCTGGATACAGAAATCTACATAGATTTTCAGGCTTTTTAAATACCCAATGTTTGTATCTCATCCTATTTATTATAGTTTTTATTTTATTTCCTTTTTTCCCTAATAATGCCTTAATTTTGCGAAATTAGTTTATAAACCATTTTCACTGTAGTACACTTTCCCGTACATGCTATTTGCCACTAACACTTCGTTGAACAATAGGAATGAGTCTTCATGCTACTGAACAATGGGTTACTGAACTGTTATACTTTGTTAAATGTATTTGGTACAGGTTCTCAGTATGCAGGTCAGACTCATAGTGATCCTTCTGTTTTCAGCCTCCTCAATGCTGGGATTACAGACATACACCAAAGCACCTATGAACCTTTACATGTAAATTACATTTACATACCCACACTATTCTGGTTAACATTTTAGCAATCTTTTCTTAATCTAGATAGTAATGCAGTACTGCATGGTTGGCGTTTTTCATTATCATAAATGTAATGTTTGTTATGTAAGGAAATAATGTTAAAATAATTAGTGCAAAACAATGATTTGGTACTGAAAGTTTGTTATCTGAATCACTGTTTAAACTTATAGCATAGCAGGATAGTAGTCCATAGTCGTTTTACACATTTGAAGAAAAATAATCAATCCATCAATTTGGCCTTTGGAATGTATGTCTCTGTTTCACACAAATTCTTATATCAGTGAGGTCAAATCACTTAGAAACAGTGCTCAAACTGCAACACAAAAACCACTTGTCATAAATTGCCCACGTTGCAATGAAAGTTGATGCTGAATTGCTGCTTCAGAATTGGCTCACTTGTGTACAGATTCACCATCCCCACTTTGGATACATCAAGGCAATCAGGCTGACAGGCCTGAGATAACAATTACTTTTGCTTCATGCAGAATTTGCAGAACTTCCTCAACTCAAGGGTCTGGTGCCACTGATATCTATCTCCCACTGAAAAACAGCATTTAGCACTGGTTGACTCATTGTTTTAAAACATTTGTGCTTACTGCATATATAAAAGCTTGAAAACTCCCCTCCCTGTTTACTTGGTGAGTTAATTTAACAGGCAAGCACCAAATATCTGTTAACTGCTGTAAGTGTGAATTTTACAACTCTCATGTCTAGACATGTCCCTGTTTTGAAAGTCAACTTTTCTTTTCAGGTAAAAAGTAAGTGTATCCAATACTAACATCATTGCAAGATTTATTTCAGAAAGGGCTAAAAGTCTCTGGAGAAATAAATATGTGACAAGAGATTATTTCCTTTGACATTCTCTGTACAAAAACCACGTTGCTCTCTAAAAAGAAAGGTTTACAAGATGAATCATTTGTAGGTTTGTTAGAAGCATCTCTGGGAGCTTAAAAAGGAGCAAAATGATTCTGATTTCTTATTTTGTCTTGAAGTAGGATAGAAAAGAGTGGTAGGTAGAAAGCAGATAAGCAAATAATAACTACAAGTTGCACTTTGACTAATACTGCAACTTCTAGCACTCACCAAGGTTACCAGAACTGATTCACATCAACATTTCTTTGGTTAAATTTAGGCTCATTTCCTACCAGATATATCACATCCAAAATTTCTTAGAAATATAAGTACATAAATAGGTTTAATTTAAAAGTTAAGAGCAACGCTCTGATGCTAAGGTAAAGAAGCAGGCTGAGGCAATTCAATTAATGCTTAAATTTCATATCAACTCATAATTTCCCTTGGTTTTATCAGGGTCCAGGGTGCTGAAGTTTGCTAGAATTATTTTACTATGTTTTGTCTCTTCCAAATAAAGCATTGGCCAAGATAAGTGAAAAACGTAGCAAGGTTTAATATGCACTATAGAATGAGTCGTGACCAACTGAAAGCAGGAAAAGAATTACCCTCTACTGTATGAAAATGGACTGCTGTGGATGAGAGAACAAAGTAACTGAGGTCAATAGAGAGAGCTTTTTTATATCTTCCACTGCTCATGTTGATGTCAGGTCTAGGCTGCTGTACCAAAAAGTTACTTGAGTTTTCATGAGAAGATAAAACTCTCATACTGACTCCATGTGCAGGGCTTTGAGAACTCTTCTGTTCAGAAATCCTCAGACTTGAACCAAATTCCTTATGCAATCTTCCACATCCTAATATCTTACCTTGTGACTTACAGAAAGGCTGGTATTTTCCGGGGCAGAGACCTTTTCCTGGAGTTTCCACCTTGAATCATAATTATGTTCTGTTCTAGGAAATAATGGGTCTCAATTCCTGAGCATCCATACTTCACTCCAGTGCATCCTACTTCCTACTAAATCACTCCCATGAATCTTATTGACACTTCCTAAAAATTTTTTTTCTGCAATGTAAGTCACGGAGCCTCTAAACTTATTCTAAAACTTATTATACAAAATGATGTCTTACCGTCTTTATTTCAACTTTATGAAGCACTCAGACTCAAAACAGTTTGATGGCAAAATCTGTCACCTATTGGCTTTAGATGTGATGCAGCTGTTTTGGTTGCCTAGTGTAGTGTCACCTTCCTTATTTTCTGTTCCACACTTTTCACGAAAGAGTGCTGAACTGTCTGAGATATGATTCCTTATCTCCATTGGTTTTGATGCAAGAACTTCAAACTAGGTATTAAGGAATTCCACTACAGTGGGCATTAGGTATCAAGGCAGTTTGTGGGGAATAAAAATCTAGAAGATTATTCTGGAAAGCTGAATAATGGCAAGTACCTTGTATAATGAGCCACGTATTGATCATCCATTTAAGATTCATATTTATGTCCGATCTTAAAAATTTGTGAAGTATTTAGCAATTCTATTAGAAATGTCATTTGTTGATAAACTAAACATACAAACAAGTCAGTGCTATGGACTATTAACTTACTTTTCCCTAAGCATCTGGTTCTCATAAACGTGCCAAAATTTGGAAACTATAGATTGAACAAATGTAACTATTCAATGTAGAATTTTCCAAAATTTGACTGTGTTCTTATGGCTTTGAGAATCTCTAAGAGAAAGCTAGGATGAAGTGTTACTCAGCTGTGCTTGCTAAGGAGACCCATCTCTGGCTTACACAGTGAGAAAAGCTCTTTCCTCCATTCCATGAATATGACAGTGCACTGAATACTAGTTAAGAACGAAATCTGTCAGCATCAAATCTACTGTAGGACACAGTTCATATAGTGAATTAGTTTTGGTTTCTTTAGTGAATGGGACTCTTTACATTGAAACATTCAGTTCTTGGATTAAAAGCAATGATGAAGAAAGCAAGATCTGGCATATGTTTATTTTAGCAAATTTTTAGAAGTTAGTTTAATTATATTTAGATAAATAGTACAAAATAAGACTGCCCTTATAGAATGTTATTTTTTTGAGTTCGATTTTGGAATTTTCATAAAATAGGATTAAATAGAGCTAAAAAATTATGGATGGAAATCTGGGTCTCTCCAAGCCTTCTAGGCATGAAGGATATCTTATGCTCTGTGTCTCCTGCAAATGACTCCTTCTTTCTGTTTTTCTATTCATTTAATGAATATTTATTGAGAGCTTACAATAAGATTAGTATCCTTTCAGTGTTTAGGACAAAGTGTTTGAATTTCACAAGCTCATAGGGCTTCTCATCTGTGGGAGAAGATAAACAAGCAAATACATTCATAAACAAAAAAGAGATTATATTAGATGGAAAATTAAGTTACTTTATGTAAAAAGTATGGCTTCTAATTTAAGGTTCTAGTCTCAAATACATTTGCTCTATAATAAAATAATGTAGAGATATATAAAATCTTTATTATATATGTACATATAAAGATTGACTCAAAAAAGGTGGTGAAAATTGAAAGCTGAGGTGCACCAGTGTAAATCATGACTTTCAAGAACCCCAAGTTAGGCTTTTTAGCTTACTCTAAGAACAGACAAAATTCTACCTCCAAAAGAGCCAGGAAGCAATGCCCCTAGAGCTCCTGGAAAGTGAACTGTAGCCATTCTAAACAGCAACAAGGTGTTGAGCTCCTCTGATGACAATAGCTAAGGTTTTCAGGAAAATCAGTACGGCAAGGGCCTACAGGGAAAAAATCTCAAGAGAACCAGCAGCTCCATGGCAGCTTTTCAACATCTCCAAAGAGTATACTTAACAAACTCTCTACAGCTTTTCTAGTCCTGCTTCTTATACCGTTGGCAACAATTCTCAGGAGAGCCTCCCACACCCAGTACCACTCTAGGTCAGTAGAGCTTGGTGGAACAAGTTTACCACCATTTGGCAAACCATGGCAATCAGATGTCTAGACAGTGAGAGACAAGCTAGCATGCCATTCTTTTGAGTTCATGGAATAAGACTTCCTGACCCAAGGCAATCAATTGATGCAGATTTGAATTTGCTGACAGATAATTAACAGGTTATGAAAATTAGATTGCTATTTCTCAAAATAATGGTTCTCAAAAAATGAAACTTGGGCCAACATATCAATGTCATCTAGGAATTTGTTGGGAATGCAAATGTTCAACACCATTCCAGACTTCTGGGATGAGGGACCTGATTTATAATAACCCACTCCAGAGATTCTTACTCTAGATGAACAAGGGAGTCACCTTCCTGGAAAATAATTGAAGGTGTGCATGTAGAGTAAAAGGTATTCTGCTAATATAGAAAGAATAGAGATAGGTAAAAAGGATACAGATAAGAATCTTAATTTCAAAAGTAAAAACTATGCTGCAAGATACAAGGCCAGTTAGGTTTTATTTTTCTTTTCCCAGAATACAATAAACTTAAGTAATTTCCTTTCACCTACAAATAGAATCAGCCAATCTCTTCTTCCTTGCAAATCATCATGTTTCTTCTTTGAAGAGATAAAATTTTCACCTTTAAAATGAGTTTTCTGTTATGAATACACCATAATCTTTCAGTGGGTGGGGCATATAAACTGATACTCAGCACTATGGTTCATGTCTAGTTTTCCCCCCAAAGCCTCACACAGTCGTGGGGCAGAGATTTCTAGAGTTTGAGAATAACTGATGATCCATTGGGATTATGTATCTTTGTACTGCTGGGATTATGGATTTGAGTACTGCTGGGATTATGGGTGTGGCCTGAGGTATATAGTCTGAGGTACAGAGCTTAAATGTAATAATGTAAGAGAGACAGAAAAACAGACTCTTTCTCTGTTGCCTCTGTTAAAATTGTTTCACTGCCATGAGTTGCTGCTTTCTGCCATGTGTCAGTCTGATGTGGAGCCAGCCTAGTATGGACTGAAACCTCCAGTAACTGTGAGCACAATAAACGTTTCCTTCCTTTGAGTGTAGGTATTTGTCCCAGCAACAAGAGAAGAATAACTAAAACATCCAGACAATAGATCCACAAATTCCATGAATTTTCACTGCCACAAACAAATAGTACCATGCTTTTGTCTCTTGGATGCCTCAACTGTATTTATTTAAGTATGTACTTTTAAAATTTTTGCTTAATGAATCCTTTCTATGTCTTTTACTGATGTTTCATTATTAAAGGAATTAAACAGGAGCTGCAAATGATATAAGGAAGATGTTATAATTTTCAACACATTAGATGTCCTATAGCACTGCTCGTGTTCTCCTCAAGTCAGAGAAAGAATTCTGAGGAACAAAAGAGTTTAAGGTTTTTATATATTTATAGGGGGAAAGACAGCTCTTGCCTGAGATAGGAGGGGACCCAAAAAGTGTGCTGCCTATAAGCCTACTTCTCTTAGGAATTTTTATAGAGCAAAATCATGAAATGGGCATAAGGTTTTACCTTTGGTCCAAATGAAAGGCAGGGGAGAAACAAAAGAGGACTTCATTGTTTAGCACAAGAGGGCTGCTCAAAGATAAACAAAGAAATTATCTGACCTGAGACAAAGAATACTAGGTCTTTTATTAGCGTTAGTTGTAGTGGAGCTTAGTGGTAGTTAGACTGATGTCTTGGGAGCTGACTGGGGCCAAAGGGATGAGGTCTCAGAAGCTGATTGGGTGATTGCCGTGAGAAAAAGGAATAGAGAATCTATTCTTGGTGAGGGAAGGAGAAAGAGGAAGTGTGCCATATTCCTGGCGAGGCAGATTTTACATAGGCAAAAAAGCATCAATGAGTACAAAACCCTGAGGTACGTATAAGGTGAAACAAAACTATGGACACCCAGGAAGACTACAAATATAATTCCTATGGAATTGTAAGTATAATCCTTCTATCCAATGAGGAAACTAGTCATGTAGCAAGTGTACATGAAAAAAACAAGGACCTTTCCTAGAAGGGATGGCTCAAGGAGGTCTCAGACTTTCTTTTTTTTCTTTTTTTTTTTCTTCCAAGGAGGTCTTAGACTTTCATTCAGGTGACTGCTGGCTACTTAGAACAGTAATCATTATTGTTAAATATTGGGAAAATACATAGGTATAGTCATTCTATCACTGCATTGGTGGCTGGCCTTTAATGAATGTGCCTCTCCTCACAGCTGTAATGTGTATTACCTTCTGCACTAGCTCCTTCAAGAGTGTAGCCCTGTCCTATAGGCTGTAATGTTTCTACCTAACTTAGTTGTGTATAATATTAGCTCAGTTACTCTTACATTGGCATCCTCAGTGTTCAAGGAGGGTGAACTCTGATAGATAAATTTCTAGATAAATTTTTTGTAGTACTAACACTTAAATGACTAGCATGCCTAGTGTAGACCTGAACATGGATCTGACCATGATTTTGAAGTAATAGAGAAGGCATTATTAAATGAATGCAGAAAGGCCAGTCTTTATCTTGCTTTTAGCTTTCCATTGGGTAGCTGCAAGTCCATCCTCTAAGTCTCCATTACAATAGGGCCTTAATCTTTTTTGTTGTTTGGTTTTTCTTTCTTTTCTTGTTTTTCGTGTTTAGTGTAGGATCTGTAGAGTCTCACTACACAGATTGGGCTTGTAGTGATTCTCCTGTTTTCAGCTTGCGAAGCTCTGGGATTATAAGTGCACACCCCCATGCCCAGTCTCAGTTACTATCTCATTGCAACCTCAGGGGTGGGGCCAGCACAGCAGGCTGGGAATCAAACCTCTGAGGCCTGCGTCTGCTCATGCAGGCAATTTAATTCACTGCGCTATGTGGTCAGCACGGGCCTTAATCTTTGAAGAAAAGCTATTATAAGACTGTACAGAAAGGCTGGCCAAATAGTTCAGCAGATTAAAGTGCCTACAAGTAGGCACAGGGACCAGGAGTTTAATCCGTGGACCTGCAGTGCCAGCCCTGCCCCCAGAGCACTCTGAGATGGCAATTGAGATTGGTCATGATGGAGCAGGCTGTAATTCCAGCTGTTGGGAGGCTGTAAAGAGGAGATTACTATAAGTGCAATCTAGTAGTGATATTCTATATACCCGGTAGACCCTTCCTAAAAAGAAACACACATGTCCTGTGGAGGATATCAACTTCTAGATATTATTACATTTCTTTTGCAAAATTTTGCTATAGATGAAATGAGAAGAGCAGTTAAAAACAAAGAACTAAGCAATCAAGCAGAAAAGCTAAAAAATAGAGGAATTCTGTTAAAAAATCACTTTTGGTTTTGGTGTTTTTATATTATCAATTTTAAGTCTTAAAAAGTTTTCGTACATTCTTGATCCTCTAAATAAAGAACTAGAGAATACATTCAGAAAAGGTACTAAGGATATGTTTACTGATGTTAATAAATAAGTCATTCTATAGAGTGAGAGCAGGATGGTCAAAAGATGACAAAGATAATTGCAGAGTACTTTTTTGTAGATTGTTCCTCCCTAATTCAAATAAGGGATTTGCATCAGGGATAGCTGTCCTCTTAGAAATGCACTTGGCCTGCTATCAGATTTAAGCTGTTCTGTCAAATGCTTACTTGGTATTATGGTTTGTTTCTGTTTTTTTCCCTAAAGCTTCATGAAGTCATGGGGCAGACTTCTAGAGTTTGTAATTAATTCATGATCCAATGTTGAAATTACAGGTGTGAGTGACACACCAGCCATGGGACAGATAGCCTGAATACAATATGAGGAAGAGAGAGTCTTGCTGCACTGTGCCACTACTCCTCCCTTTTTACTGTGTCTCTTCTACTGTTTTCTGCTACCATGAAGTGCTGCCTTCAGCCATGTATGCCTCTCTGCGTTGGAACCAGCTGAGTACGGAGAGAAAACTCCACAAATTATGAGGTAGATAAACCTTTGCTTCCTTAATTCTGGAGAGTAACTGATAGCCTTGGTTTCACATCAGATAAAATGAGCTATTACAAATGGCACTTTTCTGATTGCTCCCACAGTGCTCAGGCACTCCGATAATCTTGGATTCTGTGTTCTGTATATATACTCTGGGTCTCAGAACTTTGACAGACTTTGATACTGACTGGCTTGACTGGATTTGCCCCATTCCTGATATTCTACTTTAATATGACATTATCTTTGTATGTTTTCTGTTATGGGCAGTGAAGTTAGATAAAAATAATATACAGTCAGACAGTGATTAGGTCCTTCAGGAAGTAAATACAAAAAATAATGACATCAGAATTGTGCTGGGCCTCAGGATGAAAAACCAAGGCCTGTATGTCTCGCAGGATATAAACAACAATTTGATATCATATTGTAATCAGCACTGCCTGGTTCAGTGTGCCCAGACAGACACCAGACCAATGGGTTTCCAGAGCATTTGAAATCATACTCCCCTCCCTTTCCAAAAATTCCTTCGGTCCCTTCATACACCCTTGCCATATGACTCATTTCCATATCACATGTCATATTGTTGGATATATTTTGCCCATATTAGAGCTTAACTGTATATATTATCCCTGACAAAAAGCCTTGGTGACCAGCCATTTGAAACTCCTTCTGGTAATCTAGGAGCTATTTTTTCCTTATTTCTAATAAAATTCTCTTAAATTCCTCTGTTCTGTGACTTCATTCCTATATGTTAGAAAATTATGGACTCAGTATATCTGACATGTAACTGATCAAAAGTTATATATTTTAGCCGGGCGTGGTGGCTCACGCCTGTAATCCCAGCACTTGGGAGGCTGAGGCAGGAGGATTGCTGCGAGTTCGAGACCAGCCTGGGCTACAAAAGTGAGCTCAAAGCCGGCCTGAACTGCACAGTGAGACCCTGTCTCAAAAAGCCAAAAAAAAAAAAAAAAAAAAAGGTATATATTTTATATTATTAGCAATAGAAACAGACATTTAGCTCTTGCACCCTATCATATAGGAAAAGTATAACTCTCAACCTGACATCTAGCATTTAATCAAAGTATGAATTCAAAGGCACAACAAAGGTTATAAGTGGGAAAGACTTATTGAGAGATAGCTCCTAATAGACAAGAAGGTCTCAAAAGTGGATTGCCAGAGGTGTCAATTCTCTAGGAATATATTCTTGAGAAAATTCATGAGGTGAGTACAAAATCACCAGGTGAATACAACATAGGTCAAGTTATAAGCAATTTGTAAGACTACAAATATAGCTGTGTAGCTAATACTGAGCCAATGGGAAAGCAGGTCATGGTGCAAGGGTACCTATAAAAACAGAGACATTTTTGGAAAGGGATGAATCCGCACGCTGTGCTTGACCACTTTGATAACTGCTGTCTATATGGACTTTACTGGACCGAGTGATGCCAATTAATAGATAATCCCATTTTATTACTTCTCTCCTGGGGAAGTACGCAGGCCTGTTTTTTACATCTTTAGGTTGTGGCCTGGCCCTTAACAGATGCATCTCTCATCCACAGCTGTGATGTACTCTCAGCTTCTCAATGACTCCCTTTAGATGCTAGCCCTGTCTGATTGCTTATAATATTTCTACCTTACTTCGCTTTTTATAACCTTCTCCTTCTGAAGAGTTATCCTTACTTACTACCATGGGCAGGGATGGACCGTGATCTCTCTTCTGGTTACTTAATGGCTGAAGTAGGTCATAGTTGTCATGCACAGTCAAAGATACTCTCTGAATGGCCTATCTGAAAATCTTTTAATAGACATCAGGCATTGTTATGTTTGGTGGGCATATAACTCTACATCTGGAGGAGACAAAATAAATAATCAAGTATGCATGAACCAGATAACAAGATCAACATGAGTATCATTGATACAGCCAACAAATGTTCCCTGCTGGAAGAGCCAGTCATAGTCTTTCTTTCACAAAGTGAGTAAGAGAATAAGAGTAGTGATGTTTTGTTCTCAACATAAGGGGCATTGCTACTAAGGCATTATATAGTGGAAGTTAATTACATATAATTATCCCACATCTGAAAGTGGCCATCTAGAAATTTATGATTATTGGCTCCCATGATGGAACCATTACTCTTCTTAAGAAAGGTTCTATTAGAGTCTGTAGAGAGGCTTCAGTTGCACTCTTAGCAGAAAAAAAATACTGATTATGTCTAGGATCATTTGGCACAGAGCTAGCATATAAGCCACTTAGTAGCCTTGTCATGATCAGTGAAACTGCATTACTAAACTTTCTTATGCCTTATTGCTGTAGTCATTTAGCTTATTCCAATTTTCTCCACAAAACAAAGATACACACCAATGGTGTCCTGATATATTCAATAAGGAGAACAGGCCACACTTGAAGCAAGATATTTTTCATAATGATACTATATATTAATTTTGCTGAACTAGAAAATCAACAAACTTTCCTTCAAGTGGTATGAAAATTGTTAGTACAAATCTAAGAGAAACTTCAATTAATTGTCTGAAGACATTGTTTACTTTCTGAACCAGAACTTTAAGTATGTGAATTCACAGAAGTATTCAGGTGGTTGTTTCTACTCAAAGACAGTCTCAGTTTACCAGGACTTCAGTCAAATGTGTGTCCTGGAGGCGAGACCTAAAACCTTCACGGCTGAAGGAGTTGACAGGATCACGGTGTACAGTTTCTCTCTAATTGGTCCTAGGGAAAGAGATGATGCTAAAAGAAATGATTCAGGTGAAAGCCAGGGCCACACATTGTTTCCATAGGACCAATGCATGCCTTTGGGAGCTTCTGATTTCATTTTATAGTGATTTAACCAAATTTGTCACAAACGAGACTTTGAACTGTAAAATTATGTTGTGCATACAGGTCTGTATTTAGTAGAATAATGTGAATTAGTGTGATTTCTTTGCCACCAAGAAGTGGTATTGCTCTACCAAATCTTCACATAAGGAGAGTTTTCTACTAAGGCAACCTCTACTGAAAATTAAATGCATACAATCATCTCATATCTGAAAGTAACCTTCTTGATATCTGTCACTGTTGGCTCTCATGATAGAAGACTTACCCTTACTTAACATGGGCCTACAAGAATCCATAGAGAGGATTCAAGTGGATTTCTAGAAAAAATGGTTATGTGTAGGATCCTTAAGTTTGGATTCATAGACCACTTTGTAATAGTGTGATATACTGTGAACCCCTGAGCATTCTTGTGTCTCATCAACGCATTGTTATAGTTTATTCCAGTCTCTCCTTCAAATGTGCTTATGCACCAAGGGACCCCTGATATAGTCAGCAAGGGAAGCAGACCACATATCCAGCACGATCCTTGTGTAATGACTTTGCATATTCCTTTGCCAACATAAGAAAGGATTTTCAGTCTCCTTTAAGGGATATGAATGTAATTAACACAAAAGGGTAAGTGTAGTATCTTAGATTACTTATCTGAAGACTTTGCTTTCATTTTTTAGCAAGAATTTTAAGTCTTCTGTGGTTTTACAGGGTTATTTGCATGACTATTCGCTCTTGGCACTTGGCAACAGAATCCAGTTGCCAGTGCTTGAGTGGAGTGTGGTGTAACCAGCAGTCCAGGCCTGCTACTGTGACAACTGACAGAGTTGATAAGATCATAGAGCATTTTCATTTTCAAGTTCATCCTAGGGAAGGAGCTGAGGAGAGAACAGACTTTACCAGTACTAAATCTCTGACTTGGCATATGGGATTTCACTTTTCTTCAGGTTGAGCATCCATTAACTATTGGGGACTCTTGGAATTATTATCTGTGAACACTTCTAGCAAGTATGTGTTTCATTTTTTGTGTGCAGGGTTTCACTATGCAGCTTGGACTTCTAGTGATTCTTCTTTCTGCCTCCCTAGTGCATGGATTACAGGTGTATGCCACCATGCCTGGACTCCATCATTGGCTCAGTGCCCACAGTGGTGGGGCCAGTGTTGTATATAGGGCCAGGAATGGAACCCTGGCCCCTATGCTTGCCTAAGCAAGCACTTAGTTTGCTGAGCTATCTTGCAATCTCTAAGTATCTATTTCTTGCTCAAAGAGAAAGTCATTAGTGAAGAAAGGTTTCATAAAGCATTTCAAAAAGACAGGCTTAGAATTTGAGGCGTATATCTTCCTTTGATAAGACCTACAGTTAATAAGTGAGATCACTGAAAATCAGTTACCTTGTCCATTTTTTGAAGATATTTCTTTAAGGTCTAATACATTCTCTAACTTTTTCTGTGATTGTAGCCTCCAAGCACAACAGTGATAGAGCATGCCTAGTGGCTTAGAGACATCTTGTATGATTATTGGTTCAAAGGAGCCCATTGTCACTCTCTGAGCTCTTAGGAAGTCCGAATCTGGGGCAGAGACCTGAAATCAAAAGCTTGAGTACCTCTTGTGTTTTTTCTGTTCCAGATAGGAAGGCTTAAACCCAGTTAGTGAAAGTATCTACCCAGATATGGGAGTCACTTGTTCTTTGTATATAGATAAAATCTCCCAATATTCTCTGGCATGTTTGCTGTGTTTATGTATATCTGGAAGACCTTTAGTCCATTAGTCCAGTTAAGAGGATTATTCCTTTGGCAGGCTCACACATCTTAACTATTGTGTTCGCTGAGTGAGTTCTTCACTAAGAATAACTTTGAGCCTTTTGGAGGTTCTTGAGAACAATATCTGATTCATCCTGTGTACATAAGTGTGTGGTTTTGCTATTGATATGTTTTCTGCTTTATCTGCTTCCAGTCATTTCGTTGTTTAATCCATAACACATTCAGCCGTGTTATGCCCTTAAGTTCTTGTTTTCTTTTTTAAATTCTTATATTAGGGAGACTATATGATATTTACACATATAGGTCTGGTTTATTTCACTAATGAGTATATGTTTAATACACATCCATTTATATATGAAGTCTTCAAACTTATCATTCTTTATGGATGAGTAGTATGCCACATTGATTATAGCACAATGTAACGCTAAAACTATGTTTGGAATACATGTCACTCTTGTCTTTTTGATATGTACTGCTCCTGGTGTAAACTCAGTTACTGTCATTCTCTCAAGAATAGTACTTGAAAATAAGAGACTGGGCCAAATACCATATTCTTGACAGGCTACAATTTTGTATTTCCTTGAATTTCTAAATATCTGTGTCAAAATTGTGTAACTGCTTATATCACATTGTATGGAAAGTTATTAGAATATCAATGATGATCAGAAAATATCATTTCCAAGCTAACTCAAAGATATTTGATACTCAGAAAGCCAGTGATGATAAGCTCAAGTACCCATGTTATAGAGTAATAGTATCACAAAGCTTTTCTCCTGGAGGGTTAAGAATGTAAGTTAACAAACCAAAAATTGGAGAAAAAGAAGGGCTATAAGGATAGCCAACATTTTGGCCCTAGCCCTTCAAGGTCAATAAAGACCCAGGATATAAGAGAACCTGTGCTGTATTATCCTATAACTCAGAGGTGTCCCAAACTTTCTGGTCAAGGAGATTATGGGACCTCAGAGGAAAGGGATGAATGAACTATAGTGCGTCTAAGGAGAGTCACCCAGAGAAAAACATT
>PVJA010023619.1:0-32590 GCA_004027025.1 Myocastor coypus | reverse complement strand
CTACTTTCTCTTCCAGGAGATTTAATGTTTCACTTTTAATATTTAGATCTTTAATCCATTTCGACTTTATTTTCGTGCATGGTGATAGACTAGGGTCAAGATTTAGTTTTCGGCATGTAGAGAGCCAATTTTTCCAGCACCATTTGTTAAAGAGGCTGTCTTTCTTCCAGAACACATGTTTGGCCCCTTTGTCAAAAAAATAAGGTGGCTGAGTGTGTTTGTATTTGCTTCTGCATCCTCTAGTCTATTCCATTGATCTTCAGGTCTATTCTTTTGCCAATACCATGTTGATTTTATGACTAGCTTTGTAGTATAACTTTAGGTCAGGAATTGTAATGCCTCCTGCCGTACCTTTATTGCCAAGAATTGTCTTTGCAATTCTGGGTCTTTTTTGGTTCCAAATAAATTTTTGGAATGACTTTTCCAGCTCTGTGAGGTATGTCGGTGGGTGGTATTTGGATAGGAATTGCATTAAATCTGTACAACAATTTAGGGAGTATGGCCATCTCCATCATTTCTGAAACAGGTAACAGTGATCCAACGGTAGCACGATTCAAGCCTTTTCCCACAGAAAGACCCCGTCTCTATTTGTTCGTACTCTTCCCTTCTACTGTATACTCTCTGAGATAAAAGCATTTTTCTTACACACAAAATGACCTCAACTTTTAGATACCATTGTATTTTTTGTTTGGTTGTTTTTTTTTAGACAAAATCTTATTACTGAGCTGCAGAATGGCCTCAGACTCCTGGTGATCCTCTTGCTTCAGCCTCCAGGTTCTGGATTACAGATGTATATCACCACACCTGGCTGGTTTTAAATACTCTTGGTCCGGATGTCTGGAAATCTGTAAAATGTTTTCAGAGTATAGCTCATAGCGCTCAGTCAATCCTCTTGAGAAAACCCTACAGACTGGCAAGGCCTGACACACCTCATAGAAACCAAATACCTCTCTCTTAATAGATACATTTTCTGCATTGATGGAGGTGTACTTGAAATAAAAATGGTACACAGTTGTATCCAACTTGATGGTTTGATATAGGTGTACACTGCTGAAATGATGGCCACCATCAAGTCAGTTAATCACCCCAGGTACCTCTCAGGGCGGAGAGCAGCTGTCGCCTGTGCTGTGTGCTTTTTATTCTGGTTCTCATCATTTGCAACTGTCTGTTCAGTATTTTTCAGTATTAAAAATTGTCAAGGGCCAGAGAAATAGCTCAGTGGGCTAAGCACCTGCTTAGGCTAGCACATAGCACCGCATATCTTATCAGCAGCGCCCCAGGCCTGGTGGCAAAGGCCTGTAATGCCAGCACAGGGATTACAGGGGGAGGCTGAAAATAGGAAGATCACCATGAGTCTGAGCTGCATAGTGAGGCCCTGTCCTAAATACATGAAAGAAAGAAAGAAAGAAAGGAGAAAGAGAGAGAGAGAGAAAGAAAGAAAAAGGAAGGAAGGAAAGAAAGAGAGAGAAAGAAAGAAAGAAAGAAGAGAGAGAAAGAAAGAAAGAAAGGAAGGAAGGAAGGAAGGAAGGAAAGAAAGAAAGAAAGAAAGAAAGAAAGAGAAAGAAATTGTGAAATTAAATTAAGAAACTTTTAAGAAAAAATTTTGAACCCAACTTTGTAAGACACTTGGGCTCTGAGCAACGGAACATTTCTAGGCCAGTGCACTCCATCTAAGCAGTCTTCTCCCTGTGGTGCCGGAGGCTGAACCGAGGGCCCCAAGGCTGGGCAAGTTCTTCACTTGCGCCTCAGCTGCACTCACAGCCCAGGCTTGGTTTGGTTTTTTGAGATAGGGTCTTTGTATGCAGCCCAGGCTGGCCTTGAATTTATGAAGATCATCTTTCCTTAGGCTCCGGGGTGTAGGGATTGTAGGGGTGCACCACTATACCCGGCCAGCCCAGGTTTGTCTTGTTTCTTGTTTTTCTATCTTTTTGAGACAGGGTCTCACTATGTAGTTCTGGTTGGTCTTGAACGTAATTTTCTTCCCCCAAGAACCGGGGATTGAACTCAGGCCCTTGCGCTTGCCAGGCAAGTGCTTATTCTACTGAGCTATCTCCCCAGCCCCTTGAATGTACTTCGGACCCCAGGTTGGCTTCAAACTTGCAGTGGTCCTCCTGCCTCAGCCTCCCCTGTGCCAGGGTTACAGGCCTGTGCTACCATGCTACCAGCAGCCCAGTTTTGTTTTGTACTGGAAATTAAGCCTGGGTCTCGCACTTGCAGGTAGGTGCTGAGGAAGACAGATTGCAAGGTTTGAGCCCAGATGGGCAATTTAATAACTTAGTGAGGCTCTTATCTGAAAATAAGACATTCCACAGAACAATTAGCCAGTACTCTACAAAAGCCTCAAGGTCATGAAAGACTGACAGAGCAGCCTCACACAGGAAGAGGCTGAGGGATGGGGAGAAGACGATAAATCAAACACCTTGGAATGTCCTACACAGAGCCCGCAACAGAGCAGGGACCCTGAGGACTGCCGCGCACAGGCCCACATTGATGTCTCACTATTGAGAATTGCACTGTAGCTGGCATCTGAGGGACCTGGGAGAAAGGTCTGCAAGAGTCCTATACCCTTCGTGAAACTTTTCTCTTACTTTATTTATTTATTTTATTTTATTTTATTTTATTTTTTGTCTTTTTGAGACAGGGTCTCGATATGCAGTTGAGGCTGGCCTTGAGCTCACTTTTGTAGCCCAAGCTGGTCTCGAACTCGCACTGATCCTCCTGCCTCAGCCTCCCGAGTGCTGGGATTATAGGCGTGAGCCACCACGCCCGGCTTCTCTTACTTTAAAATTACTTCAAAAGGTGCTATTTGTTTATTATTTTTTTATGTTATGGCCGGCTCAGCATGCCCTGGGGGTGGGGCTGGTGCAGCATGTGGTGCCAGGGACTGAACTGCGATCTCTCCAATTGCCTAAGCTTGCCTAAGCAAGTGCTTTAGACCACTGAGCCATCTCGCTGACCCATCAAAAGTTGTTTTTAAAAATAAAAATCTTTCAATGATTTTAAAATTTGCCACTGCACATGATAATGCGTTCTAGTGCAGACATTTTTAATGTATTTGGTACAGGGTCTCACTACTGCAGGAAATCTTTCATAACAGACAGTAAGAGGAATAGGATTCAAGGGTTCTTAGGCATTCAAGCCTGTGGAAGGAAAGCCCTGGGAGCCAGCCAAGAACAGAAGCCAGCCAGCCAGAGGGGAAGGAAGTCCTCCCAGCAGCAGGGGTTCTGGGCCTTCCCCTCTGCATACACACACACAGTGCAGCCCGCAGACCATGGGCTTCACATACAAACTGTAGGCACGACAGTGCACTGGTCTGCTCCAGTGCTCTGGGCCACAGCACTGTTCCAGAGCTCTTTAACATGGTCACAGGGAGGTGAACGGTACAGAAAGCAGAGGGTATGAAGATGACAGTCCCATACTACTACTCCTTTACACCACTATCAAGCAGGGCAGCTTCCTGTACTATGACCTCTGTGGAATTGTCCTCCTGACATCTGGCCTCTGCCTTGGTTTGCAGCCTGCTCAGAGGACCAGTCAGTCAGACAAAAAACTTCCCCTTACCATCATTGCTCGTCCCCGCCATGTGTACTCTTATGACACAATTTCTAGAAGGACAACTTCGTTGTTGCTGTTTTACTAGAAAATTTTCAGTTAAAGAAAAATAAATCTGTCAATGAGGCAATATAAAACACCTCTGCTTTTGGCCTTGAACTGATCTCCAAAGAATTTGAGGCTCATCAAACAAGTGCTGGACAAAGTGTCCCAAAGCTGTGACGTTTAGCCTGGCCTTAGTAAACAAGCAGGTAAAGCCGGTGTGTGCGCGGGATGTAGGAAGAAAAGCAACGGGAGGCACAGGCGGTAGCTCAGAGAGCATGCCGGCGCAGCGGGCAGGAGCGCGGGCAGGAGCGACAAATCTGACAGGCGCGCGTGCGACGCGGAGAGACACCTGCCTCCCAAACACACGGACATGCGGCTGCCACCTCGGCCTGGCAGCTGTGACCTGGCCTGTGCCGCTGTCCTGCAGACCATGTCCCCAGCATGTCACCCTGACAGAGGCGCCTTTCCCTACTGAGTACCTCTAGCTTTTTAAACAGCGCGCATCAACACCTGCAACACCGTCATTTCATTTACTGCTTGCCTGCTGCGCCACTGATACATCAGGAAACAAAGTGCAGGGCCAGGGAAGGGGAGCGAGAGGGGTCATAACGTGTGCGCATGTGCCAGTTCCCCAAGGTGAATGTAGCTACCGCGCATCACAGAGTGACAGCAAAACTGGAGCCTGGCGTGGTGGCAGCACCTGCCATCCCAGCACTCGGGAGGCTGGGAGGATCTTCAGAGTTAAGAGCTGCCTGGGCTACAAAGTGAGCTCAAGGGCCAGCCTGGACTGTTAGTGAGACCCTGAGTCAAAAAGACAAACAAACACACACACACAACAAACGAACACATGCGGGGAGGGATCTGTACAAGCTTTTAAAGAAGTGTAGGTTTGCTAGGCCCATCCTTCCTAGAAAATCCAATGATTTATTTACAACCTCATTCTCACAGTGGGAAAATTTCAATATAGAAACAAAGCAGGCCCATAACCTGGCAAATCTCCCTTTACTGCTTTTCTGCCAAAACTTTCTATTGTTCTCTGTTTCCTGGCTGTAATCCATCTTGCAGCTTTTCTCACAAGACATCCTTTAGCTTAACTTTACAAGAAAAAGGTACTCCTGATATGGTAATTATAATTCTCTTCCATTCTTTCTCTCCAACCCTTCCTCTCCCCACTCCTCTCTTTTTGGCTGTGGCACCAGGGCTGGGGACGGAATCCAGGGCTTCACACTGGCTATGTACCCAGGCCTCCCTTAACCCCCCTTTTAAATGGTCTTGCCAAGTCATTAAAATGCCCAGGGTGGGCTCAAACTTGCCATCTTCCTGCCTCAGCCTCCCAGACGACCAGGATTACAGATGAGTTGTAGGAAATTTTAAGAGATAATGTAGAAAAGAGGGTGAGTGACAGCCCGTGACTGAGCCTAGCCCTTGACTTGCAGCCCTTGGTATAGTTCATTAGAAGGGCAGAGGTCCTAAGGAGTAGGTGCACTTTACATTCTGCAGTGTACCACCTTGCTCCTGAAAGTCACTGTCTGCTGGGCTTTATCCCAGGAGTTGGCTCCATGTCCCACCAGGCAGAGTGAGATGGGATAGTTTACAGTCTCTCTGAGGAGCACTGTCCTTGCTGTCTCTAAGGAGGACCCAAAAGTCCCCTATGATAAGCCCCTGTTAATCACATCTTAACCAGCTTGTAACCTTCCAGTAAAGTTCTGTCGCAGAATGCTACTAGATTAAGTAATACAAGAATTATAATAATTTGTCTGTGAAAGTGTACTTCTGGGTAATAAATATAAACTTAGCTGCCATAAGATAATTCATTTTTTTTTAAATTTTTATTTTATTTTATTTTTTTTCTGGTTTCAGAACCTTTATTTGTTTATTCACTCATTTTTATGGCCAGCTCAGCCCGCCCCGAGGGCAGGGCTGGCGCAGCATGTGGTGCCGGGGATTGAACCACGGTCCCTGAAGCTGCCCAAGCTTTCCCAAGCAGGCGCTTTAGACCACTGAGCCATCCCAGATAATTCATTTTGATGTACTAAAAGTGTCCCTCCTACTTAATTTTGTTTTGGGAAAGGGGACACAGCAAGTAGGCCAATGAGGGACAGATATTTTGGAAAGTCTATTAAACCTACAGGCAGGCTTAAAAAGGCGGGGTGGCCATAGGCTTATGTAAAGAATGTGGGTGTCTCCCGGGCCAACATGCCTGAGTTCTAACAAACCTGAAGGGAAGAGAATGGGTGAGGGCCTGAGAAAATGCTCCCCAGGGCTGGGATTCGGCCCAGTGGAAGGGTACTTGCCTAGTACAGACAAGGTCCTGGGTTCAATCCCCAGGGCTGGAAAACAAGTAACAAAGCATTTGTCAGTGGGAGAAAAGCTGTTGCATATTTAATGAGGGCTTACGGTTTTGACATTTCAAAGGTCACAGAATGATACTGAAAAATCTTTACCGTCTGGAACTGAAAGACCATTTATACTATCTCAAAAGATTTGAGCATCTAAAAGGAATAATTCATTTAAAACCATGTTCTGGTGGGCGGGGCATGTAGCTCAACAACATAGTGCCTACTCCCGGTGTGCTCCTGCCACCCCGATAAACCCTGTCCTGAGTAAGCTGAGGTATCACACGCCTGAATTCCCAGCCAGCTACTCAGGAGGCTGAGGCAGGAGGTCACAAACTCAAGCCCATTGTGGGCAACTGAGCAAGAACCTGTCCTAAAAAGCATGAAAAGGGGAAAGATACAAATAATTTCTC
The DNA here is from genome assembly GCA_004027025.1 of Myocastor coypus. Lineage (NCBI taxonomy): Eukaryota > Metazoa > Chordata > Mammalia > Rodentia > Myocastoridae > Myocastor > Myocastor coypus. The sequence continues at coordinate 26,244 of PVJA010023619.1, read as the reverse complement.
TATAAACAAATAGTGTGCTTGTCTTATGATACAGTAGTCTGTTATAACAAGGCTTTCTAAATAACTGATACTTCCTTCATAAGCATCCTGTAAGGTAGAGAACTGTCACTTTTTGCTTTCTGGGGTGGGGTCTCTTTCTGCTGTCCTGCTGGGTGCATGTAGCCCTCTTGTCTCAGCCTCCCTACTCGGAGCTACACAGGTGCGTGTCACTGCACCTGGCTAAACTTTAAAGAGAAAAGTGTAGGTTAGTGATTAGCATATGTCCACCTTCTCCTGAGGTGGAATCTGGCCACGTTAGTGGGCTGCTCAGGATGTTGTGGGCTCACGAAGTCCCCTTAACTTAGTCTCCCAGAAGCTGGGACCACAGGCCCTGGCCACCATGTCTAGCTAGGCAATGTTATCATCACATTTATCAATTACTTGATGACAAGTTCCATATCAAGAATATAATCTATAATAAGACAGCACCAGGCCTCTTGGTTAAACACAATGAACTCTGTGTATTGCTCATGAAGTAGTTTTGACAGAGAACCAATGTTTTGTTTTGTTTTTATTTTATTTTTTTTTTGGCTTTTTTTTGAGACAGGGTCTCGCTACGCAGTTGAGGCTGGCCTTGAGCTTACTTTTGTAGCCCAGGCTGGTCTCGAACTCGCACTGATCCTCCTGCCTCAGCCTCCCGAGTGCTGGGATTACAGGCGTGCGCCACCACGCCCGGCTTGTTTTGTTTTTAAACAGAAGTTGCTAACAGTGTCAGAGTCCAGGTGACAGTGATTCTCTATTCTAAAAAAATTAGCTAGGGTGACTTGACACCAGAGGTTGTTTTCCTTCGTATTTTAGGGAAGGGTCGACAGGGTGTTCAGGGTCTCACTACTAGATCAGACTCCTAGTGATCTGCCTGTTTATTAGCCTCCTAAGAGCTGGGATTACAAGCACACACCACCACACCCAGTCTCGACTGCTGTCTGTGCACCCTGGGGGGTGGGGGTGGGACTGGGAGGACAGGCTAAGGATCCAACCCAGGCCCCTTAATCCTCAAAGAGCTTATTTCCAGTTTTAAAATACCAAGTGAGGTTGGGGGGATAGCTCAGTAGAAAAAGCGCTTGCCTGGAGAGCGCAGGGTATTGCAAAGGTAAATAAATAAATACATATACACGCATACATATATATATATATACAAACACTAAACTTCTAAATGATATATTTTACTGTGCTTTGCTTGTTGGGACTTCTACTTAGATAAGAAAGCTCATCACATGGAAGCTGCTGCCGCCGGCAGGACACAGCTCACCTTCAGGCTGGTGTGCGAGCGAGGCTGGCTGAGCTCCTGAAATTTCCACTGCTCTGATCCTGGGGTCTCACCACCCTTCTGAGTGTCCGGCGTAAGCAGCCCATCTCCAGCAGGCAACGGGAAAATCCCCAGTGATATGGGGCGTTCTTTTCTATTTGAAGAGGGAAGAAAAAATTGAGCAAGCATTTATTTTCAGTTGTCAGGACTGGCAGTGGTGAGCCCCGCCGTTCCTGCTGTTCCTTCCAATGACCCTGCCGGCCCATCTGAACACCCAGCCAAACCAGACAGGAGAGGACAGAGCCTCTGAAGTTAGGGCACCACAGAGACCAAGGGAGCCTCACTCGCCGCTGCTAAGTTTCACACCCAGGAAGCAACCAGTGCTGTGCTCTGTTCTCGGAGTAGCTCGGCTGAGTTTTACTCCCACTGGGTCCCGAACCTAGCTCTGCTCCCTGCTTCCCAGATCCTTCCCTCTACTAAGCTTAGCCCTGGATGTCTGCTGGGGCCTCTGCAGGGTTCGCCTTTTCTGCCTAGAAAAAACCAATACGTTGTTTGAATTAAGGCTATTAAATGCTACTCAACAGATTTCTGTCCCACCTAAAGTAGAAAAATTACATTTTTCCACAGACCACTACATGAATTCCTTTCAGGCATCACACATATGAGAAAACCACTGTTAGTCTTTTTCTCCAGACAAAGGGACCAAAAGACTCCATTTAAAAAAAAAAAAAAAAAGGAAACTGATTTTCCAATGCTTTGTGGGAAACTTCAATGAACAAGGGTTATACTTTCATTAATAGAATTCCAACAAAAAAGACATGCTTTGTGGGTGAACAGAAGATCCCAAATGAAAGCAGCTTAGAAAGTGGAAACAAGCCTACTAACAGGTCACCCTGGGTCATTAACTCAAAAATGTGGAAACAGAGAAAGGAAGACCCTACAGGTTTGGCAGCTCTTCAGCTCTACCTCTACGAGTGAGAAAGTCAGAACATGAACAATGGCGGTATAGATAAAATTAGGGGGGGAAGTTTGCTAAGTGACTCCCTTATTCTGTAAGCTCATTCTTATGCCTAGAAACTGAAGTTGCTGGTGAAACTTGACCTCACTTAATACACAGGCCCTTCCATTCCTATCAAAAAGGATTAGTAAAATCGTCAACATTTTCCTAGCGAGGAAGGGACACAAAGGAACTGAGAAAGTGTATTTTACCAAAGTTGCGTGCACAAGGAAGTAACCCTTCCAAACAGGAATCCCCCTATCGCTTCTTCACACTTACAACACTTTTTCCTATTTGATTTGGGAAAGAGTCAAACACAGGTAACCAGCAGAGTAAGAAATTAGGTTTTAGGGCCAGCAAGATAGCTCAGCGGTCTAAAGCACCTGCTTAGGCAACTGCATGGACTGCGGTTTGATCCCCAGCACTACGTGCTGCACTAGCCCCATTCCCAGGGCAGGCTGAGCAGGCCATAACATAAACAAAGTTTAAAAAAAAGAAATTAGATTTTAATACAAAATGTCAGTTTTTAACCAAAAGCTACAAGAACAACCAAATGACAAAAATTAGCCCTTCCTCGTCATCAGTGATTCCCAAACACTGGCTGGCAATAGCCTTCCCAGAAGTCGCTAGGTAACAGTGGGGCCTAGCATCTACTGCTCCCTTCACGAGTCCCTGTGAATCACGCTGTTCACGTATGTTCCACGTGGCAGAGAACTTGGCCTTTCTGGTTTTTTTGAACTTATTCTTTCTTTAGAATAACTCACCCTTATGTTAAGGTATGTCTCTGTCTCCCTGTCTCTCTCTCTCTCTCTCTCTCTCTCTCTCTCTCTCTCTCTCTTTCTCTCTGTCTCTTTTGTGGTATCAGGGATTGAACTCAGGACCTTGACCTTGCCAGGCCTACTTCCCGGGTCCTCTTCTCCAGTGTTTCTTATTGCCTTAAGACGTGCCTGGGCACTTACTCAGCCCCAGGCTGACGGGCAGCTCGGATCCCAACACAACACCATAGGGTCGACGTAGACTCTCATGAACCCACCTCTGCTGCAAGACTCGCAACACCAGCCAGCGGTTAGCATCTCTTCCTATTCCAATGCCAGTGCATTCAGATTCACGCATATGAAATACCGAAAAGTTTCAAATTGCTGGGGGAGTCTTCCACAACTGCAAGTTTTACTCTCTTATTAAGTCTAGAACCCAGCACACAAGGAGAATCCCACCTCTTTCTTCCCTTTGCTTCTGTCAGTCATTCAGACACTGCTCTCTAGGAAAGGGAGGACCGTCACAGACCAGCAGCCATCAGGGGGCTCAATACAACCCTGTGATGCACTCTGCAAAAGAAGTTGTGTCCTCTACGGCTCTTTTTTTACTGACAAATTACCTAAGACACAGGTGGGGAGAAGAGACACATGCACATGCAAGGTCCCCAGGTTCCCACGTGGGTCCTGTGGCATACGTGTCTGGCACTTTCTGTGTCACAGGCCTCTGAAACACCTGGAGTAAGTGGCCAAAGCGGGGAATACATGTGGGAAACGTCAAGGGGCACTGTAACTCCTAGAGTGAAGCATCTGCTGTCTTTGCTTAGAAATAGCATTCTCTATAGAAGCAAAGCTGTCATCAACAGAATCCTGGTTATTTCTTTAAACTGTTTTAGTTCTACATATCAGGTTTATTTTTTTAGTTCATTATTTAAAATGCTAGTTTATATGATTAAATAATTTTGCAAATATGTTTTTAAAAGATATTCTTAACCACACTTAGATTTAATATAAATAATTAGTAAGACAAAGGGCAATTGGAGCTGGGGCTGAGGAGATAGCTCAGTGGAGTAAGTGCTTGTCTGGCAAGCCCAAGGTCCTGAGTTCAATCCCTGCCTCCCCACCCCCCCCAAAAAAAAAAGGCAATAAAAAGATTTTGTCACTCTCCATGTGACAGGTACTGAGTGCACGACTCACTGACATTAGCTCATTTAACCAGCTGCAGGAAGGAGGGCTGATTTTGCCGAGTTCCAGAGGAGGCAAAGCAACGCCCAGAGATCTGTGGAGGTGAGAGCAGGACCAGGGCGCAAAGCTGGGCTGTTGGCTCCAGAGTCCCCGCTTCTCCATTGGAGCTAGTCACTTTTTCACAGTTTGAACTTAATATTGAAGACTACTATGTTTATTCAATCAAGCTAACTGCAGCTTCTGTGCTGTGCAGTTTTAGAGTTTGAGTATAATGTATCTTATCGATAAAGTAACTGTTTTAACAGTTCTGTTAAAAAGTGGGACACGTACTAGTGATTATGAAATTAATTTATCTTACAACTGTAAATATCTTACAACTGTAAACTTAACACAAAATAATAATCTCCCTCTCAGTTTTTAAAGCCACCCACGAGGGAGGGAATCCGAACAACTGAAACGTTATAGGGCTGCGGGCGCAGGGCAGAGCCCAACGTGGTCCCTTGCATTAGTCTTAATATTCAATGGAGTCTTAAGTTGGGGTGTCTGTAGTCTCTTTAAAGCCTAAATATGGCTACTTTTTTTAAAAAAAATAAATCTTTCATATGAATCAGAAGATTGCTCTGATTTTTAGAAATCGGGAATGAAAATAATAACCAAGCATTTACTTTCAAATCACAAATGGAATTTAACTTCTGGGCCCTACATTAAAATTGAATCTAAACTGGCCTGTGAATAAAAAAAGGAACACACTGAGGGAGCGACTTCAATTCCTAAGTCTAAATCCACAGTTAGAACAATTATTTTTGAGACTATTGAAGAAATAAAAAGTACACTCTGTAAGCCCTCATTTAAAAGCAAGCACAAAGCAGAAATCTGAACAAATCAGCCACTCTGATGAGTTAGAAAACAAAAGACCCCAGACCTGCAGCCTCTGCCCTGTGGAGGCTGCTCGCAGGGCTGCAGGGAGCCGGAGGCGGCAAGCTGGGGAGCGTGACCACCCCCACAGGCAGCGGGGACATTTGTCACCCTGGACTACAAAACAAAGAATGGGCGACATCCGACCAAACAATAGTGAATAGGCTTGGTAAGGCTTTCACAACTTCCATGTGTAAAGAATGGGATAACACAGTCCTAGCTCAGAAAAGTTTAAGTCCTTTTACTTTAAACTATTTTTTGCTTAACGAGGAAAATACTTAAATTGCCAATTCCCCTGAGGTGTTATTAAAAATTAAAAAAATAATAGCTAAACCTCCACTGGTCCAGGGAAATTGGAACAAAAGAAACCCATGCCGTGGCTACTCATTTGCAGACACAGCCGAAAGCTCTGGGCCCAAGGGCTCTGAAGCTGATCCGGGGTTTGTAGGAACTCTACTCGAGCTCTTGCCTTACCGCTGGGCGCCCGGCTTGACACAAGACCACGCTGACCTTGTACTTGGGTGTAAGAATTTCAAAAATTTCTGCTTTGTTCTATAGTTTCCAAATGCAAAGCGGGCTTCCTAAGTGGTGGCCTAAAAATTACGAGGGATCCAAATAGACATCCTAGCCTCAGGCCATTTTCCATTGTTTCAAGCTGCGACAGAAATGGTTACTGAGCAAACCTGGGGAGCTAGAACCTAAGACAAACCAGCAAGCACGGGCTTCCGGGAAAGGCTGGAGTACCTGAGTATCCTGGGCAGGTTCTGCGTCAGAGCCGGCACCCCGGTGGAAATGGAAAAGTGCACAAGCAGCAAAACGGAGAGAGACACTAGGATAGCAGAATTAATGACCACCGCCCCGCCAACGAAGCCAAACACAAACAGCAGCATGCATCCAGGACTCATGGCGCTGCGCTGGCATGGTGGAATGCCCGAACCAGGAGGCCTACACCGGGGCCAAGGGGGGATCTTTGTAGTGAGGATCTGTCATTCAGCAGCTGCCACAAAAACAATGCCATCAGCAGCAGCTTTCCACTCCATCCTGCAGCGGCTCCGGGCGGTGACGTCATCCCGCTCTGCCCGCCTCGGCACCCAGAGCGGCTGCTCCCCGCATTTGTGCCAGGGCGGCCGCAGCCAGCCTGCTAACTGCGTTCCTCGCCACTACAAGTCCGGGCGGAGCTCATTGGCCGAGGCCGAGATCTACATAATGTATTCACACTCCTACAGCAAACAGATGGCTGGCTAACTCTTTCAAACATGCCTCTCTGTAACAAAAAGGACCAATTATACAGGAGCTTGGAAGAATTCTCAGCATTCCCACAAATTAGATTCCAAAGCCAGTGTAATTCCATCGAAAAAAATAAAAAAAATCAAAATTCCTGAACATGGTACTTATCCAGCACCATTCTCAGGTTACCTTTTCAATAGGCAAGGCAAAGTGTTTGCTCTCTGCTATAGCATTCCAACCACAACGGAGAGCTTTCAGAATCAGCCTAACTATTGTTCTGGGATTAAAGAATGGAAAAAACAGCAGCAAAACAGATTATTTATCTCAGTTTTTTCTCAAGGTAAAATGCATAACAAAGCTTACCTAATCCTGCTGTGAGCTGTGGACTCTAGCTGATCAGTCCCTGAGAGCTGATGAAGTTTTGTTCTTTCTAAGTGTTCCATATAATTATGGATCATCTATTTTAAGAAAGAAAACACAAAACTTAATAATAGTACCTGGAACAAAAACACGTCGTTATTTTTTTTTTTTTAAACACGTCGTTATTACACAGCAAATACTTTTGCATAACATTCTTATTTATCAGGTTGCCCAAGTCCATGTAAGAAAATATTAAGGAATAAAAAATTTTCATGGCAAAGAATACAGAAATGGTTACACTCAATATGCTAGAGTAAACTAAGAGTAGCCAACAGCTTGTTTAGCATGGCAAAACTTTTTAAAATAATATATAATGCTACTAAATGAAATAACATGAACATTTAAGTTAGCATATCAACATTGGGAGGAGGTAATAAAAGACCACTCATTACAAACAGTAGATGGTATCTGAGCAACCTAATCATTAAAATGGGGAACAAAATGAATGTGAAACTTAAGAAACCATACCTTATGTGATCTTTTCCACATTAACAAATTAGGACAGACTACTTTTAACTTAATTAACACCAACACTTCCTGTAGGTTTAACTGAAAAAATGCTAAAATATTTTTTCCTTCATGAATTTACTGAAATCTGCCAGTGCAGTCATGTACAGGAGCAACAGCAATAAACTAATACAAATACAAGCGTCACGGGCCCGGCGGGATGGCTCAGTGGTCTAAAGCCCTGCTTGGGAAAGCTTGGGCAGACTCACACGGACCAAGGCTCATTCCCCAGCACCACATGCTGCGCCAGCCCTGCCCTCGGGGCGGGCTGAGCCGGCCATAAAAATGAGTGAATAAACAAACAAAGGTTGTGAAACAAGAAAATAAATAAATAAAATAAAATAAATTTAAAAAAAAATACAAGCGTCACCACACTAATTTTGAGTCTTAAGAGCAATGCCAGAGAGGCTGAGCTGGACGGGGGAGACTGAGGACAGCAAACACGCAGACCACTCGGGACTTCCAGAGCCCTGCTCTTCATCACCTAAGTTTTCACTTTTGAGGATGGTGAATCTGGAATTAACACACATAAAATGGCAAGAAATTTCAACTGAAAATTTTTTAAAAACTCTTCATTAGTGATACTAACAAGGGAAAATACAATTTTTTTTTTTTTAAAGTTAAGTAATGGCATGCTAGTATTTTAAAGTCAGGAAATAGAAAACGGCAAGAAAACTGATGTCTTTCTAGGAAATACTACTCGAATCAACACTGGAGCACAGAGCAACTCTGGACGCTATCCAGCTTCAGCTCTATTAAGATGTATTTCCATCTAGAATACAAGGTAGCATGCTGTATAACTATTGAAACAGATGAAATTCTAAACAAATTATTATTTTCAAACAGCATGTTTTTGTTGTGAAAATTCTACTTGGAATGTACAAAATTAACTTTAAGGTGCTAATTATTATTAAACTAATTAACTCTCATGCGTAAAATAAAACAAGGAATCTGTCAAAGCAAATCATATCACATCAATTAGAATATTCCTTAATTAATACCAGTCTAAGCTGGGCGTGGTGGCGCACGCCTGTAATCCCAGCACTTGGGAGGCTGAGGCAGGAGGATCGGTGTGAGTTCGAGACTAGCCTGGGTTACAAAAGTGAGCTCAAGGCCAGCCTGAACTGCATAGTGAGACCCTGTCTCAAAAAGACAAAAAAAAAAAAAAAAAAAAAAAAAATACCAGTCTAAGCAAGAAATGTTATCTATCAGTAAGGACAATGAACACAAAATCAGATCAATACAGCCTATAAAAACATTTTAATATCCAGCTAGTTTTGTTTTCAGTCTAGTTTGGGGTTTGTTTTTTGAGACAGGCTCTCCCTGTGCATTCCAGGCTGGCTCAGCCTCCAGAGTGGCAAGACTACGGTTGCCCCACCACAGCCAACCCATTTTTTTATATTAAGACTTTTTTTGTTTTTTTGTTTTAGTACCAGGGATCAAACTCACGACCTTGCCCTTGCCAGGCAGGCACTTGTGCCGCACAGCTATCTCCCCAGCCCTCCAGCTGACATTTTTTAAACCTTAAATTTATGTATTTGTATTGTAAATTTATAGGTTTGCTCTCTTTACTACCATTTTCCAAAAAAACTCACAGAAATACAGTCTTTTTGCCAGCAATAATGAGTTAAGTTCTTGGGTCAGAAAGAAAATTTTAGGGGAAAAAGTTTTAAACTGAGGCTAATATAACAAAGCAACTGTTGGGTCTAACAGGTGTTAATTTAAACTTTAACAAGATTTTTAAAAGCCTAAATAAAATTTCTTACATATTGGGCAGTATCATACAGATATTGTTTTGCCTAAATGTCCCTGAAACGTTTCAGGTGAATAAACTAAAACTAGAGTGATTTTCTAGTAATTAATTTATTTCATCAAGAAAAAATTTTAGGGTGGATACTTCTGGGAGTTCAAGACTTTGTGCTTGACAGGCAGGTGCTGTACTACTGAGATATATTCCTAGCTTAAAGAAAAATAATTATAAACAAAATGCAAAAAAAAAAAAAAAAAAAACAAAAAACAGAGGCGATTCTCTTCCAAACAGCTCATTCTAGATTCTTTCTTTCTTTCTTTCTTTCTTTCTTTCTTTCTTTCTTTCTTTCTTTCTTTCTTTCTTTCTTTCTTTCTTTCTTTCTTTCTTTCTTTCTTTCCTTCCTTCCCTTCCCTCCCTCCCTCCCTCCCTCCCTCCCTTCCTTCCTTCCTTCCTTCCTTTCACAGGATCAGGGTTCAAACTCACAACCTTGCACTTGCCAGGCAGGCACATGTGACACAGAGCTATCTCCCCAGCCCCTGATTCTTTATTATTTTAAATGCTTGATAAAGATCAGAAGTCCGGGCCCGGTGGGATGGCTCAGTGGTCTAAAGCGCCTGCTTGGGAAAGCTTGGGCAGCTTCAGGGACCGTGGTTCGATCCCCAGCACCACATGCTACACCAGCCCTGCCTTTGGGGTGGGCTGAGCCAGCCATAAAAATGAGTGAATAAACAAAGGTTCTGAAACAAGAAAAAAAAAAATCTTAAAAAAAAGATCAGAGGTCTAAAGTGCCTGCTTATATAAGGTTAGGCAGCCACACAGGGACTGTGTTTGATCCCTGGCACCGCCCCTAGGGTGGGCTGAGCCAGCCACAAAATAAAATAAAATAAAATAAAACAAAACAAAATAATAGAAAGTGATAGGGGCTGGGGAGATAGCTCCATGACACAAGTGCCTGCCTGGCAAGTGCAAGGTCGTGAGTTCGAACCCCAGTCCTGCCAAAAAAAAAAAAAAAAAAAAAAGAGACCGTGTTGAATCGTTAATCCTTTCAAGTGGCTGACCAAGGCTGCGCATGGTGGTCCACACATGTAATCTCAGCACTCAGGAAGCTGAGGCAGAAGCATCATCCCAAGCTCAAGGCTAACAGGGGCAACACCGCAGAATCCTGTCTCAAAACCCAAACGACTGATTGAGTAGACAGAGCAATGTACATGAGGTCCTCCAGGGTCCTAAGACGACCCCAGCAATGGCGCGGCACACCAGAGCCAGCCAGTGCAGAGACAGAAGCAGTCACTGAGCACCTAGGCGTTGCGCAGCCCTCAGGCCATCACAGTGTGGAAGATCAGCTCCAGCTCACGTGACCATGAGGTCACCCAGGTGAGGAGCCCAGGTGAGGAGGGGCGCCGGGTCAGCCCGTCAGTCTGTCCCATCATTGTTGGTGCTGGCGCTGAGTGCTCTGTGTCCCAGGCAGGCCCTTCGCAGGGTCAGGAATGTGCTCATTGTCCTTTCTGCCTCACGCCCGCCGGCTACCCCCACACCAGCAGGCATTTCCTGACATCTAAAGTAAAATAATGCACACTACATTCCATGAATGCTCAAAACAAAGTAGAAAAAGTATAAACGGTATATAAAATTTTAATTCTAATTATAGAGCACCACAGTGTAGCTCTGGTCTAGAGAGGAAAAAAAGGAGGGGGCAGGGCAGGACCATTGCACCGAGAGAAGAGTAGAGGGGGCAGGAATGATCCGCTCTGGGGTCTACCGGCTCATCCTTCTTGCTGCCTTTCTGTTTTCTCTGGTATGCGTATCAATCCACACATACTCAGGACTCAGTGCAGCAACTAACAGCCCCCAAGCAGGTTCCCAAGGAAGCTGAGGAAGGAGGCTCCCAGGCTGGAGGACACCAGGGCAGCTGAGCAAGCAGGGTCCGGCTGAGGAAAGTGACAGTGCCTGTGCCGGGCACGTATGTGCCTAGGAGGACAGTGCCCGTGCTGGGCATGTGCTTGCCTAGGTCCGGAGGATGGGAGCAGGGAGGAGGACAAGTCCTGGCTGGGGACAGATCCCAAAGCCTGTTCTGAAGACACCCATATCCCAGCACGGGCTGAGCCCAGCAGCTCTGGACAGAAGTGCAAAGCACGGCAATGGTGAAGCCCAGAGGGCAGTGCAGTGCGGCCTCTGAATGATTAACTTCGAGTCTCGGCCCCAAGTCCAATGCGCAAGTCCACAATCTTATGGTCACTCCCATGCTATACAACAAAGAGAGGTGCCAGGGACATGGCTCAGGGCCATAAGTGCCTGCCTGGCAAACACAAGGTCCTGAATTTGATCCCTGGTACCAGGAGGAAAAAGAAAACAAAACAACAAAGAGGCACAGAAAATGCCGACAACTCTCTTCTCAGCCTTTTGGCCAAAATCCAGTGTAGAAAATGTCGTGTGCACTGATCTCGAAACGCTTCCCTGAAATTTCAGGTGGTGCAACAGGTGGGACCCGGCCACGTATCCCGTCCCGAACAGGCATGGGCTTTGGCACAGATCACTTCGCCCTTGTTCTGAAAACTGTGGTCTATGGCGTGGGGGGTGGGCAGAGATGGCAGCTCAGTTGACGGGGGACGTGCAATGCACCCCCAGCTCCCTGCAGTGGAGCCCTCGGGACAGCTGGCTTCACCTTGCAGGCGCCTGAGCACTACACATGCAGGCGGACAGTTTCACCATCAGTGGCCTTTGTTTTCCCTCCACCACTTGCTGTAAGGCTTATCTTCTTCTTTTTTTTTTTTTTTTTTTGTCTTTTTGAGACAGGGTCTCGCTATGCAGTTCAGGCTGTCCCTGAGCTCACTTTTGTAGCCCAGGCTGGTCTCAAACTCACACTGATCCTCCTGCCTCAGCCTCCCGAGTGTTGGGAATATAGGCATATGCATCTAGCAAGGCTTGTCTTCTTTTAAGTACACTTAGCAGTGTACGTGAAAGTTGGATTAGAGAAAAGTTATGCATGTTACAATGGTAGGTTTTTCCTTACGCAAACAACAATGTATTTGGCAAAAGTACTGTTTAAGTAACTCTTTGAGCTGAGGTGTTACCTTCTTTGGCAGTAACAAGGCCACGTGGCTAGGCCCTTGGCCCCTTTCCCCTTTTCTGGATGCGCCTCTACAGGGCACTTAGTTCTGGAGGGGATAGACGGATTTCCAACTACGGCCCACCCAATTGGCCACTCAGTCAGAGTGAGGCTGCAGCACACATGCCAGGTCCCATCCTCAGAGCAGGTCTGGGCTACAAAACCCTCTTCTAGGGGGAAACAAAATGAAGGGAAGGTGCCCCCAACAAGAGACAGAGGTGTGTGTGTAGGGGGTTAAAACCCCTTCTGGAATGAGCCAGGGCAGTGGGGGAGCTATGGTGGGGACTGGGCTGGCCCACTCCTGACTCAGTAATCAGGGGTTTCCAGAGGCTATTTTTAAAATTTTATTTATTTATTTATTTATTTGTTTGTTTGTTTGTTTGTTTATTTGTCTTTTTGAGACAGGGTCTTGCTATGCAGTTCAGGCTGGCCTTGAGCTCACTTTTGTAGCCCAGGCTGGTCTCAAACTCACACCAATCCTCCTGCCTCAGCCTCCGGAGTGCTGGGATTACAGGCGTGTGCCACCACGCCTGGCTTTTTTTAAAGAAAATTTTTTTTTCCTTGTTTCAGAACTTTTGTTTGTTTATTTATTTTTATGGCCCGCTCAGCCTGCCCTAAGGGCAGGGCTGGTGCAGCATATGGTGCCAGGGATCGAACTGCGGTCCCTGCAGCCGCCCAAGCTTTCCTAAGCAGGTGCTTTAGACCACTGACCCATCCTGCCGGGCCCCTCCAGAGGCTTTTGTACCTTACTGGACTATCTTTTCTTTTGAAGTTAAGTTCAGGTTTTATCTGTAGAAATATGTCTTCATATTTAAGAAATAGATATGGGAAAGTATGAAATTTCATTTGTTTGTTGATCATACAAGAAAGCACATTTTAACATACAACTTACTACATTCTAATTTAGTAATCTTGTAATAATCTTCACAAAGGTTAGAACTTCATTCTTTGAAAAACCAAAAGCAGGGAGCCCGTGGGTTAGCTCAGTTGTTTAACACGCCTGCTTGGGCAAACTCAGGCAGGCACAGGGGACCGTGGTGTGATCCCCAGCTCCACGTGCCACACCAGACCTGCCATTAAGGCAGCCTGAGCCAGCTAAAAAAAAAAAAAAAAAGAAAGCATTTCTTATCATTCAGTTACTCAAGACACTCTTCCCAATGTATCCAGCAGCACTGGTAAGCACAACAAGCAAACACTATGTACAGGGCACTGATCAAACACTGCAACGAATGGGTAAGAACAATTAACAATAGGAATATGTGTCTGTCTGTCTGTCTGTCTGTCTTTTCTGAGACACGGTGTCACAATATGGTGCAGGCTGCCCTTGAACTCACTTTGTAGCTCACAGGCTGGTCTCAAACTTGCATCGATCCCATTGCCTCAGCTCTGGAGTGCTGGGATGACAGGCATGCCCTCTCAACAATAAGCTGCTGCTGCTTCTGGTTTTTTTTTTTGTTGTTGTTGTTGTTTGTTTTAGACGGAGGTTTAGAATAGAATATTTATTGGGAAAGAAAGCTTCTGTCCAAGAGGGGAACAGAAGGGCCCCTCCCTTTTTTTTGTATATGGTACTAGGGATTGAACTTGGGACCATGCGCATCAAATAACTAATTTTTAGGCATGGGAGTGCATGTGTATAGCCCCAGTACCCAGTAGCTGAGGCAGGAGGGTCAACATGAGTGCTAGGCCAGCTTGGGCAACACAGTGAGCTCAAGGCCAGGGCAAACTACAAAGTGAGACCCCCATCTGAAAACAAAACAAGACAACCCCACTAATTTTTAAAATATAGCCTTAATATCTATTATAATAATATCATGTTAAAAGTGTGGCGGTTTAGCTGGGCGTGGTGGCTCACACCTGTAATCCCAGCACTCGGGAGGCTGAGGCAGGAGGATTGGTGCAAGTTCGAGACCAGCCTGGGCTACAAAGTGAGCTCAGGACCAGCCTCAACTGCATAGAGAGACCCTGTCTCAAAAAAAAAGACAAAAAAAAAGTGTGGCGGTTTTATACATATCACACGTGCTGCGTAGCTCCCTCCTGTCTTCCCAGAGCTCTATGGCTCCAGCCCTGGTGGGCAGCCATCTCTCTAGTGCTGGCTACCAATTCTGGGATCTTTTCCACTTCATGCATGGCTACAAAACCAAGATAGTAAGAATCAAACCTTCTCTTGGCTAACAGGAAGAGATTCAGCCCCTGCCAAGAAAGTAAAATGAGTGCAGTAGGATTTTTTTTTTTCCATAAAAGCACCAGATTTGTCCTACTGAAGGAGGACAAGAGGTCACAAACTTAGGAAAGAAAAATGGGAACTAATGCCTGGAAGCACAGCTGGACGCGGTGGGGTGGTAGAGCGTGGGCCTGGAGTGAGTGAGGCTCTGGGCTGGGCCCCAGCGGAAGGAGGCGGCAGACAAACACTAGCACCGTCTGGAGTCACAGAAAAGACGGGAGCGGACAGGCAAAAACAAAAACTTCTTTTCATGTAATAAATATTGCACGTGACTATGAGAGTTGTATTCATTTAGGTACGTGAGCCCCAGAATGACTGTAACACCCCAAAACAATTTTCACATGACCGAGACAGAAACAAATGCAACACATGAAAGGGACGGTAAAAGGAAGGCCCGAAGACCCATAGGACGTCTTCTGATTTGGTCTGGAGAGATCATGCGATGGAACTACTCATTCACAACGCTAAAACCTCATGCACAAAGTGAATTTTTGAATCATTTTCATTTAATATACTTTAATGTTGGCCAAATTGAAGCTAAATGAATTTTTCATACTGGACTATAACTGGAGAGATTGGCGTTCCAAACTGGTAACAAAACTAATCAACTCTCTCACCTGAAGCTCATGCAATCCTTTCACTATGTGCACACATGTTTTTGCTTAGCTAACAAAGGAAATAAGTAGTGGAAATACCTTAAATAACCAAATTATTCTGTGGCATACCAGTTCACTATGTGAAAAGTTAATAGCATGATTTTAAAAAGTTAACATTTGGTAAGGTAATACCATGTGACGTTTAATCCTTTCCAGAAACGATTCCCAAGAATTATTCTGATTTTCAAAGAAAAATTATGACATACATCCCAGGGCCCTCCTCTGCTCCATACGAGCCCCGCAGGAACCCGCCAGAAACCCACCTCCGTGTGTCTCTGATGCAGGGCGTTATATTCCTTCTTCAGTTCTGCTTCTCTTTCTTCAAGTCTGCTAACTGAAATTAAGATACAGACACTTAATCAAAAGCAAATATGAGAAACTGTGTCACAATATCTGGCTTTAAAACTCAGAATGGGTTCTCCTCCATCTTTGGCAACAGAAGGCTCTGCGCTCCAAACGAAACCGCGCAAATGGCGCCCTCATTCCGTCACCCTGAGTAGGTCTTTCGGAGGAAGAGAAATGGGAGGACAAAACCAAAACCCAAAAGCCTCACCATCAGGTTGATTTCCTAATGTTTATATTTATCGGGTCATCCTTTTATGTGGTTTTTAACATGACAAAGAATTACCCTTTCAAACATGGGGATCACCTCATACGAATATTAACCCGGGACTGGGCCCAAAGCCTTCTACAGCTGGTCCAGCTCTTGCTCAGCTGCCTGCCACCCACCTGTAGCTGAGCGCTTTCCCTCTTTGCTCCTGGATTTGGGCACCTATCACCTCTCCTCTAGCTCCCTCTGCTGGTGGCTTGTGGAGTGGCGCTTACACAGTACAACTTTAGGATCGTTTAATGCAAAGAACAGGCTTCTTCTAGTCTTTAGACACAGGTCAGCACAGATTTCACAGGAGATCATGGCGAGGGCAAAGGGGGTGACGTGGAGAAGAGAAGGAGCCCAAGTGAGACCCTAAAGCAACTCCAGTCAAGAAGGACGGTGGCAAGTGTGTTCCAGGTGCTGCCACCAGAGAGGCACAAAGCCATGCTTCAGGCGAGTAGCTAACTGGCAGGTGGGCAGTGAGGGACCGTTACGTGGGGAGACGGAAGGCCTGCACATGTAGCGTCCCAGTAGGGTGTGGTGGCGCGTGCCTATAACTGCAGCAGTCGGGAGGCTGAGGCAGGAGGATCACAAGTTTGAGTATAGCCTGCACTATACAATGAAACCAGGTCAGCCTGAACTACATATTGAGGGCCTGCCTCAAAAAAAAAAAAAAAAAAAAAAAGATAATGTCACAATGCCTTGATTTCCCTGGAGTGCTCTTGGCAAGGGTCAGCTGGCTGCAAACACGGAAGGCCCCTTGTAGTCTACAGCCTGAGACTGCGGCAGAGGGCTCCAGGGTGACAGCTGTGAGCTGGTACTCTGGTAGATACAAACTGAACAGTTACTGGTTACTGGTTACATTGTGATTTGCTCCTCATTCAAGCCCAGGAGCCTTGGCCCATTAAATCTGCCCTGGAACGAAGCCCCAGTCAAGGGCCTGGCACCCTCCCCGTGTGGGAAGACTGGTGCTGAGGGTGACAGGCACACGGACACACAGGGTCTCGGTATGGATACTGACACCACAGCAATTTCGGGTGCTACCTCAAAAGACAGGAAGGCCAGGCAAATTAAACGCAGGGGTGATATCTTTGTTTCTGGCACCAGAAAGTGAACTCACGATCTCGTGCTTGCCCAGCAGGTGCTGTGTCTGTCCCCAGCCCTGTCCTGGTCCTCCTTGTCAGTTACACTTACCTGAAAGTTTCAGCTCACCCCAAGAGCACTGGACAACTGTCAATTCTCAGTTACTCAATTTCATCTTGTGAATCAGTATTTTCTAGATAATGTACCAACAAAATAAAACATTGGAAGCTGAGGCTAAAACATAATCCAACTCTCAGTCATAACCCTTAAATTAGATCTGTGCTGACTTTCCACCACCGAGTGCACCCACTGTCAGCCACGTGGTGACACGGGCGCCCTACATTTGCTTCAGTGCTGAGGGGTCAGGCCAGCAGAGGCCCATTTCCCCCAAGGGGCCAAGGTGACGCCTTCCTTCCAGAGGAGGCTCTGGAAGCGGCGCTCTCAGTTCTCCCACCTGCTGCGCCACCGGTGGTGCGTGCCTGCCATCCCAGCAAGCCGAGGCAGGAGGCTAGCCAAGCCTGAACTCAGCCTGGCCGGCTCCGTGACTCCGCAAGACTATCACAAAGTATAAAATGAAAGGGGCTAGTGATGTTGCTGAGTATCAGAGCACTGAATTTAATCCCCAGTTCCACAAAAAAAGAAGAAAGAAGAATGCTCCACTCCTTTCATTTCTTTTCTTTCTTTTTTGTATACTGAAGTCTACTTCCGACTTCAGTACACACCGAGCTGGGGATGGTGGCACACGCCTGTAATCCCAATACTCAGGAAGCTGAGGCAGAAGGATCCCTTTGAGTTTAAGATCAGGCTGAAATGCATAGTGAAATCTTGTCTCCAAAAGACAAAAACAAACAAAAAGGATTTCATAGAGGGAAGGAGGTAAGCTTCAAACAAAAAACTCTGTGATAGCAACAACCCAGTCACAGGCCTCTGAGAAGAAAACAACAAACTGCCACGCAGAAATTTATCTCAACTTTACTCATCATGGAGACTCAGACTGCCACGGTTTGTGTGTATCTGTCCCCCAAGGGTTCCTGTGCTGGAAGCCTGGGTCCCCAGGATGGTGGTGTAGGAGAGGGTGTGGAACCTTAAAGAGGTGGGGATCAGGAGAGGTCCAGGGGTCACGGGAGGTGCTGCCCTGGGAAGCAATCCAGGTCTCTCTGGTAGGACCCCAGCTGTCCTGGTAACTAGTTACGCAAATCAAGAAGACTAGTAAGACATGATCTACTGCTAGGGAACCACAGCCCTCTAGAGATGGCTCCAACGTTATCTACCTACCTAGTTTACCAACTAGGAACTAAGTGGCCGCAATACCTGGGGAGCACAAGGAGTAGCATTCCACGCTGCAGGGCTTGGGTTTTCGGGACCTGGGCCCGACTCTGCCACACAGCAAGACCCAGCCTCAGAAAGCCAAAAGCCAAAACAAAAAAAGAAAAGTCAAATATAAGCGAACAAAATCCCAACATTTAGTAAATGCTGAATAAATTCAAGAATATGCAGTTTTAAAAGTAACAATAAAAACCGGGCATAGTGGCGCACACCTGTAATCCCAGCACTTGGGAGGCTGAGGCAGGAGGATCAGTGCAAGTTCGAGACCAGCCTGGGCTATGAAACTGAGCTCAAGGCCAGGCTCAACTGCATAGCGAGACCCTGTCTCAAAAAAAAAAAAGTAACAAAATCAGGTCAGAGGAAACATTTTAAAAATCAGATTATATGAGCACAAATGATAAATGTTAACTTTTAATTAAAATTCTGTCTTTCTCATGCAGCTTACAGTACAAAGCAGACACAGATGCCTGCCATGTGCCCTTTGCCATAACACTTGGGCATACCCAGCACCTGCTGAGGCTGTCAGCAGAGGCCGAGGCTGGCCCAACATGCCAGGTCAGCCTGCTCTTGTTCCTGGACACAAAGCGGCGCTGTGCCAACTTCTGGCCAAGCCCTCACCAGAAGCGGTCAGAGGTCCTGTCCACGGCATGCAGCTCCTCCATTCCCGTCCTGCTCCTCCTGCCTAACGCTGTGAGATGAACCTCTAAATGGTAGGTGTCTGTGCTTCCAAAGACGCCCCCTTGCCACGCACACCCACTTTTGTTTATTTCTACTTGGTTTTTTGAGACAGGATCTCCCTACGTAGTCCAGGCTGGCCTTAAACTCTCTTTGTAGCCCAGGCTGGTCTGAGCTCGCACTGACCCTCCTGTCTCAGCCTCCCGAGTGTTGGGATTACAGACGTGCACTACCACATCAGGCTTAGGAACATCTACTTTAAAAACTTTATGCAGGGAAAAAGATGAGAGTCCTTCTGTAGCTTAACGACAGGGAGCATCCTCCAAAACATCCTGTCAGGTTGTTTCGCACAGACATACTTTCACAAACTACAACAGCTATGATGTTACCAGGTGATATATCCCAGGAGTGCGCTGCTGGCACGTGAGGCTGGCTCTCACTGTTAGGTAGTACACAACTGTACCTAAGTTCCATCATGTGGTACAGCAGCTGAGTTAGTGTAGCATACATCAGCTCGTAAACATACTGAAGTCTTCACAGAACAAAAACCTTAAGTCGCCAAAGCTATGTCACCCATTATGCTTTAAGAATAACTAATGTAGCCAAGCACAGTGACATCTGACTGTCACCTCAGCTCTTCAGGAAGCTGAGGCAGAAGGATTATAAATTGAGGTCAGCCTTGGCAACTTAGCAATTTAGTGAGACCCTGCCTCAAAATGTACAAATAAAAACTGGCTGGAAATGCAGCGCTAAATAGATAAGTAAGGTGGGGCAGCTATGCACAGTGGCTCACACTTGTGTCCCAGAGCTGAGGGACGCTGAGGCAGGAGTATAGTAAAGTGTAGCCCAGCTTAGGCAATTGCATGACTTGGTAAGGGGCTAGGGAGATAGCTTAGTGGTCTAACTGCCTGCCTAACAAGTGCACCACATGCCACACTGGACCCACCCTCAGGGCAGGCTGAGCCAGCCAAAAAAAAGCAAAAGGGTTGAGATGTAGTTCAGATCATCACTTTCTGGGTTCAGTCCCCAAAGTCACAAAATAAAGTAAAACAAATAGTAGTAGTAATAATAATAATAGTCAACAAATAGGATTATTTTCATATTATGCTCCATATATTTCTGAACACTACTCTAGTAATTATTCTCTCTTCCTTAACACCTCAAGTATCTATAAAGAAACTGCTCATGACTGTCTGTAGCTCATGCTTTCTTGTATTGTGATCTAAATATTACTTACTGTCAGTGGGGCATAGTTGTGCACTCCTGTGATCCCAGCACTCAAGAGGTTGAGGCAGGAGGATTGCTGAGAGTTCTAGGCCAGCCTGGGCTACAAAGTGAATTCAAGACCAACATGAGCTGCATAGTGAGACCCTGTTTCAAAAACCTAAAAAAACCCCAAAATTTACTCTTGTCCTTTTAGGTGCATAGAGTACAACTCATAAAGGCCATGTACGGGTCACCCAAGTCATGTACTGCGTGCTCACACTCTACATAAGTTGATATACAGCAAATGCACTACTGTATTCTTTTTCTGAATATATAGTAACTCAGTACACCAAGATCCAGCATCTGATAAACTCTGTCTGCTTGAAGCCTCGTCCCAGGAAGTGATGCATGCACTTGGAAAGCACCATTCAGCACGGGAAAGAGCCACTGGGGAGTCCTGAGTGCCACCAAGGAACCAGCTCAGGAAAGCAAGGCACAGAGAGACGAGAAGAGGAAGAGGAAGCCAGAGCCCAGGCATATGGAGGTGGCTGCGGCCTCCGTTCCCTCTGAAACGCACCAAGTCCTCCTCTGATTGGCATTTCTCATGTAAACCCAAACTTCAAAATGATCTCAAGGAAAAAAAATCCCCAAACCTTGTCGTTTTACTCATCCAAACTAGCCACAACCTGGCCTCAACTGGAAATGACAAGATTCTGCTTGGCCTACCTACCCCAAAGTAATCTGCTTTTGCTTTTTAACTTCTGATTTTCTGAGGAGAGTTTAAAAAAAAAGAAAGAAAGAAATCAAATCATGGCATCCAAAAGTTAGAAGGTGACAAAAGGGCAGCAGAAGAATGAATCTGCCACTCCTGCGGCAGTTGGTGGGAGTGATCCAGCCTTCCTCTGAAGGCTTCCTTCTATCCACCTTTGCATAGCGCCAGGGGATGGGCGCGGCAGGGAGCGCCGCTGGCCCGCGGCTCCGCATCAGAGCTTACCTCCTCACACTGAGGGCCTGGCCAGTATGGACACCTTCCCGCTCTGCTGTCTTCTGCCTCATCAGACTGCTGATAGGCCTACAGGAGGAGAGAGAAACAGACCTGCTAGAATGCCACGTCCAACTTATCCTGGCCTTCCCACGAGGGGTTGGCAGCTCGCACTGCACAGGAAGGTGGGTAACCCAGTTCCTGGACCTTAGGTCCACCTCGGGCTTCCAGAAATCCTCCTTGATCGCCTCTCGGCCTTATGGCGAAGATCAAGCATAGAAATCCTCCTTGAACAGTGCATCATCAGAAGTCCCCAAAGCTAAGCAAGAAGCAAATGCTGGCTTCAGAGCAAGCCGACCTTCGCCAGCCACATCGAGACAGTAATAAAAAGCTTTTCTCTGCCAACTAAGTCCTTCACTACGTCTCTGAACTGCAAAAGATTTTCAGACAGTCTCTATTTCTAATCAATAACACAACGTGAAACTATAAACCTCTCATAAATCAATGATTATGCCCTTAAAATAGAGGGGATGACTTCAAAGAACCCCAGTGGCAGACGACGCCTAGCAATCTGACATCGTCACTATCTTGAAGATGTCCCCGAAGATATCTGTCCACAACAGAAAGCTGACTGACATTCCACGTGGGGTCACCAAGCAGGGAGAGGCCGCTTTCACGTCAGCATGCACTCCTCCTGGCCACGAAGAACTTGCTCAGAGCCAACCAGATCAGTGCATCCATTTCCTCCAACTTAGCCTGGCCAAATTACAGAAAAATAACGTGGTCTTTTCCTTATCCAACCTTTTCTAAGTGTGAAGAGACAGCCATTCATTACCTCCTCCATCCTTCAACTAAATCACCAGCAATCTTTTAGCCTTTACTCATACAATTAATTTTCTATGTTGCACAAAGGTCTTGATATTAATTATAAACTACAATTTCAGATAGCCCTAGACTAAAAAAAATGGAAGAACTTAAATACGCAGAATAAATAATGGAGCAGCCCACATAAAACTGCCTAGCGGAGCACTAGCCATCAAATGCTACTGTTTGTAGAAATTAGCTTATGCTTGATTTTCTACTTACTCTCTCAGACACAGGTTCGAAGAAAACCAACAGCTCTTGTAGGAACTTACTAAGTATATAGATATTCTGAACATTGTAAAGGACTATACTTAAATGGACAAAAAGGAATGTTTTACCACTCTTTTAAAAAAAAAAAAAACTGGAAGATATAAATCTGAAGCTTCTAAAATTGACTTATTAAAAGTCTGCTTTCAACAAAATCACAAATCTGAGCCAGGAATGTAGCTCAGTGGCACAGTACCTGCCTGGCAAGCTTGAAGCTCCAAGTTCAACAACACTCCAGAAGTCTTCCGTCATGTTTTTTATTTTTTTTAAATTTAAAAAAATCTTCTATTTATTTGGTACAGGGTCTTGCTATGCAGCTTAGCCTCATAGTGATCTTCCTGTCTCAGCGTCCCTAGCACAGGGTTTACAGGCATGTGCCACCATGCTGGGTTTTGGTGGCTCGCTTGGCGCAGGACCAGCATAGCCAGGGATCAAACCCACGTCCTTGCACTTGAAGGTGCTTAGACCGCTGACCTATCTCCCCAGCCAGCCATCTGTTTTTATCATTAAGACATTAAGTAGAAGGGCCAGGAATGTAGTGCAGTGTCACAAGTACCTGCCTGGCAAGCACAAGGTCCTGAGTTTAATTCCTGGTACAAAAAAAATTATGTACATGGGACTGAATATCAGGATAATAAAACTAAAATGGAAAGACAACTTACTATAGTGTCATTCAACTTTTCTAAAACATTAACAATGCAAAGCACAATAAAGGGATTGATAAAAGCTTTTAGGGGCCTGAAGGTATTCTTTTAAGTTACTTGAAAAACAGTGGCAAACTACGTAGACCTTCTTGAATACTAGCTGGTATAAACTATGCCAAGTTAAAATGGCTTATTTTCTTTTTTAAATTTTTTCTTGTTTCAGAACTTTTGTTTGTTTCTTTCTTTATTTATTTTTATGGCCGGCTCAGCCCACCCTGAGGGCAGGGCTGGCGCAGCATGTGGTGCCGGGGATTCGAACTGCGGTCCCTGCAGCCGCCCAAGCTTTCCTAAGCAGGTGCTTTAGACCACTGAGCCATCCTGCTGGGCTCAGAAGTGTCTTCTTTCTAATAGCAACATTTAAAGTGAAGGCTCCAACTTATCTTACTAGACCAAGATGTTTATCTCAACCTAAAAAGCCAAGTGACTGTGTCTACGGGGACAGAGGGGGAGATGCTGGAGTACAGCACAAGGTCCTGAGTTTAAATTTAAGAACCCCAGTGGTGGATGATGTCTAGCAATCTGACATCACCACTATCTTGAAGATGTCCCCGAAGCCATCCTTGAAGATCGTTGTAAAGCCACGGCAATAGCGCGGCAGCATGTGGCAAGCTGTCCTCGGACGTCTACGTTTTCTCATTTAGTTAAGAAAAAAAAAAAAAAAAGGCGGACTCTCATTCAAAGGAAAGCAGAGTAAAATCACGGAAGCCTTTAGCTTTTACAATCACTGCCTTCTAAGTCTTCCCATCTTCCTCTCTGGGAGAGACAATGGTTGTGTACTCATGGGGAAGTGATCTGTACCTCAAGGAGCCCAACAGCAGGCAGCGTTTCCTAAGAAAGAAGAGAATAATACAAGTCTTTGCATCCACTCTGGGTGCCAATAAATTGCTAATACTATGGTAAAGAACGAGGAATTTGCTGTTAATCCTCCCTCTCCAATTCTGTTCATGGAAGAAATGCCTAACACTCTAATATACCAAGAACTACTCCTATGCCTTCATTAACTTCCTTAAATATATTCTAAGAAAATTATCAACAGGGGAAAACCTATAGAAGTAAAAAAATATATATGACATATGATTCACTACCCTAGAAAAATGTTCAACCAAGCAATAGGGAAAGTTTCTAGGGGCATTTATAAAACGCACTCATTTTTATCTCTCTTTTTTTAAAAATGTATTTGGTACAGGGTGTCACTATGCAGCTTGGACTTTTAGTGATTCTCCTGTTTCAGCCTCCCCAGTGCTGGGATTATAGGCGTGCGCCACCATGCGTGGTCTCGGTAGCAGGCTCAACGAGTGCATGAGCACACCTGCGGGTGGGGCCAGGGCGGCATGTGGTGCTGGGGACTGAACCCCCATCCCTGTGCTTAGTTTAGTGCCCTGGGCTATCTCACTTGCCCATCATTTTTTTAAAATTTTATTTATTTTTTTCTTGTTTCAGAACATTTGTTCGTTTATTCACTCATTTTTATGACCGGCTCAGCCCACCCCAAGGGCAGGGCTGGCGCAGCATGTGGTGCCGGGGATCGAACCGAGGTCACTGAAGCCGCCCAAGCTTCCCCAAGCAGGCGCTTTAGACCACTGAGCCATCCCGCTGGGCCCCTCGCCCATCATTTTTATCTCAGTTCATCCCACAAGGATTTGAGGCAACTTTGAAGAACATTATAAAGCCAGGACAATAGCTCAGCAGCATGTGGCAAGCTCAAGGTCCTGCATTCGATCCTCCGTAACAGAGAGAGAGAGAGACAGAGAGAGAGAGAGAGACAGAGAGCACATTAGGACATTATGTATATAAAAACTTAGATGCAGGAGCAAAAGAATTTAAGTATGCTTAACAGGGTAAGATCCAAACAAGTTGTTGCAAAGTTTGCCCCGTTTCTCAGTAGCACAGATAAAACGGAGATGGTCACTAAGTAATTCTCTGTAGAGGAGAGAAGAAAGCATAGTTCCCCAAGAAAACCCAGACTTGTTAATAGATGACATAACTTCAGATGCTCAATATACGCTGATATTAAAAGGATAAGAGATTATACAATCAGGAAAAGATGAAACATTTAAAAGAAAGTATAAAATGATAAATATTTGTAACTGCAATAATGTAAAAATGTGATACATATGCAGGACAACCTTCATAACCCCCTCCTTTCCCTCTCCCCACCAGAACTGTGAGTTCTTGGACCAAAAGACCACAGTCCACCTCGCTGCGCCATGCTTGCTGGGGACACTCAGTAGCTTACCATAGTAGGGTCTGGTTCTGTGTGCTAGTCCTGGTGCTCGAGCCTAGAGGAGCACCATCACTGAGCGCCGTCCCCAGCCCTATTTTTTATAGTGAGGTAGGGTCACCCTGAATTGCTCAGGCTGGCCTTGAACTTCCAGTTCTCCGCCTCACTCTCCAGAGCAGCTAGGGCCACAGCGTGCATTGCTGGCCTGCGCAGTGGGTTTGCTCCTCTTGGTAGAGCTGCTGTTCCTTTTATTGGTACATTTTCAGTGGAGGTACTGCGCCTTAACCGACTGCCACCGGAGCTCCAGTGTATGCTTGCAGTAGATGACCTTCGTGCTCCTCTGGGGGAGCTTGTGCATTGACACATCTGTGTCATTTGTTTTAAATTTTATGAATTGGTACAGGGTCTTGCTAAGCAGTTCTGACTCATAGTGATCCTTCTGTTTTCAGCCTCCCCTGTGCTGGGATTACAGGCATGCACCCCATGCCTGGTCTTGCTGGGGATCAAACCCTGCTCTCTGTGCTTGCCTAAGCAGGTGCTTAGATTGCCAAGCTATTTCTGCGGTCCCCATCATTTTTCAATCTCCTCTCCCTCCTCCCTAGCCCCCTGCCATTTTTTTTTTTGGTACCAGGGATTGAACTCAGGACCTTCTACTGAGCTATCTCCCCGGCCCCACCTCTTGATATTTTTAACTGTATTAGAATACCTAGATTTACCAACTCACCAAAGAGAACACTTGGCTTGCCATAGAAAAATGGCAAACAGATGAGACAAAACAATGAATACAAAAAATGTCACACCATGAATGGCAAGGTGATTACCTAAAAAGCCCCACACTAAACTTTCTCAAACTGCAACCTCCTTATTTCATATTTCATATCATACATATTTTAGATCCTTCTTTAAAGCTCACTTGATGTGAGATCGAGAATGTTACTGTTACTTCAATGTAGGAAATACTATAGAACATGTTTCTAAAAGCTTTATGTTAAAAAATTCATGTTAGCTCAATTTTTTAAAAACATAGAAACACCAGAAATCTCCAAAAATTAATTTTTTTTCTAAAATCAAATATTACTCACAAAATTGTAACGTAATTTTTATAAACTCAACCTTTCAATGTTGTTAAATCATACCAAAACCTGATAAATCCCACACAACTGAAAACTGGAAGTGTGGCCTTTAATTCAGTTCCCATTTCTTTTTTTCTTGTTTCTCAGACAGTAAGTAACTACAACCAAAATTTCCCCTTTTGACATAGGAAGTGGGCTTTGGCACAGCTTGGACTCATCGTAGTTGTGTC